>OZ005659.1:121924331-122006831 GCA_963930645.1 Salticus scenicus | reverse complement strand
AAAGTAATAATTTTTGAGGATGATAATTATTTCGATGTTGCAAATATCAAACATATTTCTTACTGTTATGAGGAAATTATTAAAATTTAAAAATCATTCCTCTTCTAGCTCTGTCATAAAAAAAAATAAAAAAATAAAATAAAAAAAATACGTTATAATTTTACAAAGTTTTATACCAATAACAAAAAAAAAATATTATAAAATAAAAATTCACAATTAAAATTATTTAAAAAAAGTATTTCTTTAAATAGAAATCGTAACTTCTTTTAAACTTTCGGTTACTCAAACGCCATAAGAATTTCCCAAAATAAATTTCCAGTGTAAAACCTGAAAAAGAAAAAAAAAATCTTATATTTCTTTTTCTTTCTTTTTCATTTTTTTTATTTAAATTTTAATAATTCGTTTTTTATATTCATTGTAAAATTTCGTTGTAATTTTGAAGAAAAAAAACATTTTTCACAAATTTCTTTTTAACAGATTTTCGTTAATTAAAATTTATTAAAGTTCAAGAACTTGTTCGAATACATATATATATATATATATTCGGATATGTAAAAAGTATTTTTGAATTACACAAATAGCGCATTTTTTATTTTATGAAAGTACTTCTTTTATATCACGCTATATCTCCCAGTTTTTAGTGAAACATTGTGCCACTCTTTTTCATTTCGCTCTGTAATCTAAATAAATTTACTCGGGAAAATGAATACAAATTGCGTAAAAAGAGCATATATTTCATAACATAAGACATTTGTGGAACTTTCAAAAGGAAAGATTAGGAAGTGATTCTTTAAGTTCTGCATAAATTCCCCACTACTTACGAAAAAAGTAAAAATAAAATAAAAATAAAAATAAAAAAGTATATATAATTGAAAAAGTATCTTCTCTTATACGAAATATATATTTAATTTTTTTTCCTCTTACATTACTTATAAATGTTCTCACAAGTCTATAAATATGAAATAAAGCGCGGTCAAAATCTTGTGAGTCTTCTCTTTTTCTTTCATGTTAAAGTGACTGTGCTTAACTAAACCTAAAATAATATGATAATTTCATTTAAGGTTGAAATTATTACTGGAATGAAATTAAACCTGGCTGTAAAACAACTCATTGGATGATAAGTGAAACCAAGGAAGAAAGAGTTCTGTTTTTTCCACCTCCAGTATTTCTATATAGAATTTTTTATCATATTTTCACAGTTATTATTGTAAATTTTTAGGTTAGATTTTTTTTTAAGGAAAATACAGGTATGAAAAAAATAGAAACTCTTTGATTTACGTTTAGACTCATAGACTAAACGTAAATCCATCATTTGCTGAATGAAATATCCACCGAACAATATTTCGTTTCGGTCTCAAAGACGGGAGGGCTTTTCCACTATTTCAGCATATGAATATTGTTAATTACTGTTGTTTTTAAATATATTTTGCGCGTGTTTATGCTTATATTTTAAAGTATATAAAAAAGTATTATTTTAATAAAAAACTTTTTTTTTATTAATATGAACTTTTATTTAAAATCAGATATGCTGTTTACCACTTGGTTTAAAGCGCAAATATTTACTGAAGTACGATAGATAATTATTATGACACTTATCAGTGGGCTATTTTAATATAGAATCGTAGCATGAAGGAATTATTACGTAAACTGAATATTTTCCCGTAAAGTACGTTGAATGTCTCTGGCACTGGTTTTAGCAAAAGAAGTATTTTTTAAAATTTTATGATAAATGTTCATTTTACAGAATATCACGCCAACAATTATAAGTATATTAGAAAACTCATAAAATATTTTGGTGTTAGAAATAAGTTTACTATTCGGGAATTATAAAATTTATAATAACACAATACGAAATATCACTTTTAAGTCGGTTGATTATTTTAAGTTCTCCACGTTGAATATCTGCAAATATTTTTGAAAAATTCCGAAAGCCGTATGATTTTACCGAATTTTGCTAAGTGCATGGGAAGCGATATTGAAAGAATCCGATTTCTGCATTTCGAGCTTTCTATCCCAGTTTTTTATCCGAACATTTACCTTCTCCTATTAGTGATATATGTAGCAATCTATTGATGTTCTTCACAATCTACTTAGTGAGACCTCCTATATAGATATGAAAATACTACGTTTACTATATAATTAAATCGCAAGGCATAAAAAAATTGAATTATTTTAAATGTATGAAAAGTAATAATGAAACCAAATTTTACAAGGATTATGATTTAAAAATAAGGACACAAAAGGTTGACAGGCTTAATATATACACTATTGTGTGAAAGTCTACGATGGACTGGTCGATGGATAGTGTCAATAAAAATAAAATAATGAAGAATATTCTGTAAATACTTATATATATATATATATATAAATAATAGATAACGTAATAAAATTTAATCTTAAAATTTAGCAATTACTAGAACTAAAACAATAACAGCACACTGAAATATAGAATATATGTATGTGTGTACATATTCATAACATAGTTCATAACATCGAAAAAATAGATTTATATATTATAGGCATGATTGTTGAACAAGATAAAACTAGCATGTTGTGACCAACAAAAGACGTTCTTCTATATTTTCTATATTATCCACTAAATACAAATAATTTATTAAAGCTGTTAAAAATTAAAATTATCTAACAGGATGAATGCAAACGATTTTCATCTTAAAGAAAACTAACACTAAATATCAAACGAAAGACAGTTTTATCGTCTATGAATAGCATCTTAAAAAATGCGTTTTTATAATGGTTATCTCACAAATCAGGTTTCGTGTAGTTACATGCCATAAAACTTGAGATATAGCCTTTCCATTATCGAAGAAAAATGCAGTATAGCAGTGTAACGATCGATCTCTTGATCGATAAGCATATAATATCAATCGGCATAATGTCTCATAATGACCCCCTCACGCATCAAGTTTTGTTTAATGATACGCGATAGATCATGAGATATAGCTTTCCCTTAAATTGCGGAAATCGCTGTATAGCAGCACCACCTGTGTGCTGATAGGCATTCAAATTGAATCAACATAATTTCTCACAACGGCCTTCTCACGTACCAAGTTCTTTTTTTTTTATTATACGCAACAGAACCTGAGATATAGCCACCCATCAAATTACGGAAATCACTGTAATGCAGCCCCACGTGTTGAGTGGTTGACACCAAAAGATGATAGGAACTAGATTAGGTCAAGGTGCCTATTCATAAAAATTTATACAGTCGGCAGCAGAAGCATCCGAAAACTAGCCAATAATTCCGATGTCAAAAAAGTACACTTAATACTATTTTGTTAAATAAATCCTTGTCGTATCATGTCCTTAGACTGACTCAGAACATGACTTGACAAAAATTTATTTAACAATTCAGTATTAAGTGCACTTTTTTTAGACAGAGATTATTGCTAATGCTGGGATACTTTTGCTGCCGACTGTATACAATTCGGAGCAGTAGTTCCGGAAATACAGTCGCCACAAAATTTTTGTCAAACACACACACATACACACAGACGGACATATAGTCATTTCTTAAAAATAGTATAATCGTGTTCTAGACCTCTCAAAACGTGTAAATCAGTCGAAAACCGGAAGTCGAAATTTTTTATGAATCAAATACTTTCTTCTTTTGAATATAGAAGAAAGTAAAAATATATTAAGTTTCTTTAATCTTTTGTTTTGTTCACGTGACTTTCTTCATCCTGCATTACAATTTTAAATAGATTTCGCATTAGATAAGAGCACTTTGTCCCACAGTTTAAATCCAAAAATTCTTCGCACATATTTAATACATCCCCTATAGTTTTTAGTTATTTGGGATAATTATGAGACATTTTAAGTCCATTTCATCTGATATATACATATTTATCGGATTTCAATCAAGAGACTATGCAGTCCATGTTGTTATTTCGAGATATGTTGTCTTTTGTTTAACTTTATTAATAATTTCCTCGTGTAACACTCTAAACTGGTGTCATAGCTAAACCTACATATTGAACTTAAAAAGTAAAATTGTATCTTAGGTTATTAAATATATATATATATATATATATAATTATAAAGATAATGATAATTTAGCAGTAAAATTACATCAAATTTTCAACAATGTATCAAGAAAAAGGAAATAAAACATTATCATTTGGTTAAAATAAAAAGAAAAAAAATGAATTAAATATATATATATATATATATATATATATATATATAATGCTTTACGTAAACATGCTGTCGAGATTTACATTTTTGGCTCTAATGTTTAAGTTTTAAACGTAATTTAAAATATAATATTTAATCATTCAGATTTCTCCAGGAGGGGGGGGGGGTATCTCTATAAACCGACGACCATGGTTCATGGTTTTTAATTAATGAGAAGTTCATATATATATATATCGTTAAAAATAGCTTTAACGATGCCCATAGATCCTCACCATATTATATAATATTTGTTTCCATAAGGTTTGCTCTAAACTATACGTTTCCAATTGAGTATTTTTCTATTAAATTAAACTGGATATAAAAATTCTAATTTATAGATATGTATATATATTAAATCGAAATATTTTTATATTTTTATATATTGATATTAAAATCTCCCAATTGTATTTCCAAACATATATATATCTGCAATACTGCGTTAAATATTATATCTTGAAACTCAGTTTTGATAAATGACTTTTCTATTTTATACTGATGCGAATAATTACGAAAATATCTTGATACAAATATAAGAAACACAATTTCAACAATTTTTGACAACATATTTTGTGAAATTACAACTGAACTATTATTATCCTGTAAATCTAGTTTCCAATACTTAACTTAGTTGAGAAAACTTATACTAAATGATATTCTATTACAAATTATCTCGAGTAATGGACTCTATACAAAATTCCTGCTGCTTTCATTCTAGAACAAAGATAGCTAATTTATCTCTCGCAAACCAATACCTGAGTGAAATAAAGACCATTCGACTTCTAACTAAAACAATTTGTCGGTGAATTTGAGAATTGTTAGTCGAGTAAAGCTTCAGATTAACTTGGATAATATCTCACATTTAAAGATATAATCTTTGTTAATATATTTAAAACAATTGTTTACTTATCTATTAAATATAATGTAATTAAAATATGTAAAATTTAAGCTTTTTAGTTGTTATTCAGTACACTGTTATTCATTAAGTTTACTGTTATTTATTCCAATATTTATTTCAATATCGATATAATCTTTGTAAAATTGTTTTAAGTATTTTTATTTTTTAATGATTTATTTTACACACACACACACAGACGCACATATATATATATATATATATATATATATATATATATATATATATATATAGATAGATAGATAGATAGATAAATAGATAGATAGATAGATAGATAGATGCACATTTTTTATGCGTTTATTAACGTTACGAAAATCAATATTTCTCCTTTAAATTATAGTGGGAATTTTTGTCTCTTTTTCTATCGCTAGAAAAAAGCGTATAAAATCGAATTCATGGAAAAAAAAGACAAATGTATTTATAAGAATAGAAAGCATGTGTTTCACTTTCACCTCACTAGAAGGCACTAGAAGTTGCATGTAGCCATTTTTCTTCCAAAAAATATTTTCTAGAGTGCTATTGTTTTTAATTAGCTTTATTTTGCGAACATATCGTGTGCAATAATAAAGTCTTATATTACGTCAAGAATCTCTCACCAGTCTCAGAAAAATTATCAGGAAAACAAAAGGTTAATACGTTTTATATTATTTATTAAGATCTAAATATGCTTTTTGACTTTTATGTACCAGTGGTACACTAAAGAACCACATCACAAAGGACTCATTAATTACTATGATTAGGTGATGTGCATAATTGTTTTTGAAACTACGTTTACGAAATACTTTTGTAGGGCAAGAGTGGCGCCGAGTTAATGAAGTAAAGCTCGCTAAGGGATTTCTATTGAAAGTAGTGTAAAGTGATAGCGTCGAGTTGAGATAAAATGTTCTGTTGAGAGCGGGAAAGTTTCTAGCTGGATCCAGCATATTTGGGCGATGTTGTGAGAGAGATAGCTAGTTAAATGTGCCGAGCAGAGTTGAATTTGGGTTTTAATAGAGTGTCTAGATATTGGATAGTTAGTTTTAAAATTTGAAATCAGGATCTACGTAGATTGTGAAATGTGTTTAAGAATTGAATGTGGATAGTCTTTAAAGAAGTAATTCGGTAAAATGAAGTGTATCGAATTTCCTATTTTGAAGGACTTTAAATAGAGCACTAATGAAAACCCGGTTGTTGTTGGTGGTGGTGGTTATGTGTTGCGTTGATTGTTGTGCTATTGGAGATAGAAGTATTGTCAGTTGGTAGTTGTATTTCTGGTAATAAAAATTGCTTTCAATCGCTCTCTGAAAAAGGTCCTCGGACCTTTCGACTATTACCTTTTCAAGTTGCAAGTGGTGAGCTATTTTTTTATGATCGTTTAACATAGTTTAAGTTTATTAGTGAGTTCTTTCATATCTCTACTCCCCTCTTCAATTTAAAGTTATAATAAAGATAGATGTTAAATTAAGTCTCGTGATTGTGTCCTGTACTAAGTTAAGTATAATGAATCAAGTAGAATTCAAAACGGAGACCTTACAGTGGCGCCCAACCTCTAACTCTTAGAATATATATATATATATATATATATATATATATAGGTGTGTGTGTGTGTGTGTGTGTGTGTGTGTGTGTGTGCTTCAAATGTATTTTTGGCAGCTTCATACTATGGTAGATAAATTGATGACGTAATTAAAAAAATCTGCATAAAAAGAAACTAAATTAAAAAACCCTTTTGTGAATTTTAAGTGCTTACTCACAAAGTAATGGTTGTTGGCTATTGACAATATGCGTGCATATTACCTATATAATGGGGTACATATTACACTCAGTCAAAAGTAATAATTACTAGGGTGCATCGAAAAACGCGTTTTTTCTGCAAATCAATTCTAATAGCGCGGTAAATTTGCGCATAGGCGTCATTATAAATGAGAAAATATTTAAAAAAAAAATTTCAAAATTTGAAATCGCGCAGAAGGCCTAAAGTTACCAAAAAAGCCAAAATACCGGTAAATTAAAAAAAAAAAAAAATGCAAAAATTACAAAAAAATACATTTTTTGTTCTAATAGTGAAAAAAGTGTTTTTAAGAGTGTCCTTAATGCATACAAAATATAATTAGACCCATTCTTGTTTTACTGAATTCGCGCAAAAAGCCTAAAGTTGCGGGTTGTATCGTAAAAAAAAGGATATTTCATGATTTTCGACGATTTTTAAACATGTGCCAAAACCCATAAAAGTTTTACTTTTAATTTGTTATAGTGTAAAAACCATTCAAAATAGTTTTCCCAATCCAGAAATAATACTTTCAGACCTGTTATTCCTTAAATGTATTCGCGCAAAAGGTCTAAATTATAGTATAAGTTAAGTTATAGAGTCCCGTAAAAAATGCCGTTTTCCATATCTGATGAGTGTTTATTTAACACATTAAGGTTTGTAATAAGACAAACAAGTGATTTACAAAAAATGCATTAGCCAAACATATCATATTGCAGCTCTGAGCTCATTTCAACATGTAAACTGTGCTGAAATGACTCAGGACTCACGGCGAGGACGTGGCTGCAAGGCGAGTCCCACCTCCACCCTACCCAACTAACCAACCTGTGAATTTAATTTGCAATATTTACAGTAAATATTTACTTTGTACATTGCATATGTTCGTTGTAGGCAAAAGGTTATTTACATAGTAGCCCCTTTGAATTCTGACTTTGAATTAAATGTGGGCATCAGCTAACTTGATTTTAAAGTAGCTCTAATATAACCATCTCGATTATCATGCCCGCACACTTTTTCTGCTGCTTCTGTAACCAGTTTTACACACATCTCAACTGACTGGGTGTGGCATGGGAATTTGAGGTAGTTAAACTCTGGTAGCGCTTTGTCTTTCAATAAAGAAGCAATGTAATCATTTGGCATCTTGGACAGTAGTGGCGGCGGTGTTAACTTGCAGATTAACCAATCAATTAGTTCGGTTTGCACTAAAATTTATTGAAGGTATTTTGGAGTCTCTTACATAACCTTCAGCTGATGGCTCATTTCTGGATTTAAGGATCCTCCTGTAGTCATATGCACCTGTTTGGTTTGATATAAAGAAAAACTACACCGTGAAAGATGGACCGAAGCATATTTTGAAGGTAGTTAAAACAACCAGGCATCTACCGGACAATATCAAGCAAATCATTGATCCAGTAATTCAAAGGAATGCATTCTTCTGCCACCCTGAAAATATGATGTTGGCTATGATAATGGATGAGAGACCACAAATTAGAGAACTTGGCTACAGGAGGAATGTATATTAATGAACATTATAATTACAAAATGATACACTAAAAGAATTTTGAATCACTGAAAGTCTGCTGATTTCGTGTGAAGTTGTAGGGTTTGGAAGACTCATCATTACAGGGTGGTCCAAAAAACATGATAGAAAGTACGCGATTGTTGTGGAAAAAATAAAATATCTAAGAACACAAAACCTATGTTATTTAATAAAGATATGAATGACATTTAATATACAAGGTTCTCGAAACGTCTAACGTCCCCGACTATAGTGTAGTAAAGCCAGATCCGAAACTCTGTCATAAAGCGCTGGGGTGGGTCTGAATCAAGTGCATCAATCTCGATTCTGATGGTCGATTTCAGATCCTAAAGTGAATCAGGGCGATTCCTATATATTCTGTCCATGGTGTAAACCCATAAGAAGAAGTCGCTCAGATTTAGGTCCGGATTGTATGGGGACCCTTCTATCCCGTGCCTCGTGAATTTTGCTTCATCCAAAGCAATCAAATTTTCACTAAACGACGTTTTAAGCCACAGGAAGACATCAGCAGTTCTATGGGGACGAGCCCCATCTTTCATGAACCAGTACTGGCGTATCATGTTGAGACAGCCCGCTTCAGGGTCAAAGTGATGCTCTAGAAACTCTCGAAACTTCACTTTCGTGACCATACCGTCAATGAATATCGGACCACTCATCCACTTCGACGATATGGCACACCACACCGTGACCCTTTGTGGATACAGTCGTGAGACGACACTGAGATGGGGATTTTCCGCACCTCAATGGCGCCTCAAAAAATATTCTTACAATAAATAATCATTTTTCCAAGCTTAGTGATTCCATATTGTTATTCATTATTTCCGGTAATGAAGCATTCACCTTAAATGTAAATATGTGTGCTATTACAGTATGGAAGAATTGTACTTTTATCAATAAATTTGAAATCAGGAACTTAAAATACTTTCTATTATGTTTTTCGGACCACCCTGTACAATAGCTTGAAAATTTACAAGAGATAACTCAACACTCTCAGTAAGACTATAGAGATCTTGATTATATTTTCGTTACATGAATCACACAAACATGAAAATGTAAAAATGTCTTTTTCGTAAAATTGTTCCCCAGTTCTTGAGAGTCCATTTTACCCCATGTGGAACTCTGACAAAAAAAAAAAAAAAAAAAAAAAAAAAAAAATAACAAACCTTTTTTTATATATATTTCACTTAGATAAAATATAATAA
Source organism: Salticus scenicus (assembly GCA_963930645.1). Classification (NCBI taxonomy): domain Eukaryota; kingdom Metazoa; phylum Arthropoda; class Arachnida; order Araneae; family Salticidae; genus Salticus; species Salticus scenicus. Next base: position 121,997,235 of record OZ005659.1, on the reverse strand, counting down.
TCGATAATTTAGCTCTTTATTGCACTGAATGACTTCTCCCAGATCCTAATTCCTGAATGTTGAAAAGAAAAAGAAATGTTTGGCTAAAAATACTTACTTTTGGACACCACAAACAAAATTTCATGAATAAAATGGCTAAACTATCAGTTATGCATGAAGTTGCTAGATAGGATTCTTCACAGCAGTGCTCTTACATATATACTAAATACGAACCATAAAACTAAATAAATAAAATAAATAATAGGGTGGTCCATTTTATCCCGTAGTCCATTCTACACCGGTCTCCCCTATCATTTATAATTTTTCACAAATGTTATGATTGATGTGGGCACGAAAATTGTATATATACAGTCGGTAACAAAAGTATCCGAACACTAGGAGAAGTTCCTATATAAAAAATGTAGTTAAGACTGTTTTTCTAAATGGATCCTTGTCGAATCATGTACTTAGACTGACTAAAAACATGATTCGACAAGAATTTATTTAACAAAACAGCATTAACTGTACTTTTTTTATATAGGAATTTCCGCTAGTGTTTGGATACTTTTGTTACCGACTGAATCTCAAATTCTATAGTTCTTATTAAAAGAAAAAGAACGAGTATATCAGTGTTGATATTTCTGTGTATTTAGTTTTAAGCAGCAGACATAATCTAATTTAGCATATATACATATTTAAACTGAATATTTTAATATTAATTAAGCACAAACATATGAAAGAAAGGTAATTCGACCCTGTGTTTAATGATTAGAAATATTAAATATTTTTTTCGCACAAAAGAGACATTTTTAATTAAACAGTTTTCGAAAGAGTTTTTTTTTTTTTTTTTTTTTTTTTTTTTTTTAAAGCACAAATGAAAAATTGCCCCGTCATCGCAGAATAACAAAACTTAAAGTTAGTGAAAAGGAAAATAAGAAAAATACATGAAAGTTATCTTAATTTATTTTTATAACTTGTGTATTTTGCATTTTTATGTTAGTTCCTCTTTCTCTTTGCCCATTGATTGTTTTTAATAAACTGTTATTGGCGACATGTGTCCAATTACTTACTTACTTACTCTTTCCTTTGTAGTCTGCCTCACACTTATAAAATGTCAAAACAAATTTTCTTATAAGCCTGATAAAAAAGATACATTCTTGTTAAATGCGAAGTTCTTTTCAATGTTTCTTAAGAAAAGTCCAGTGTTACTTAATATTATTTTAAGTACAAACTGTCAAAGCATTTGCTAAGTTTTTTACTAAATATATGGGATGAATAAGACAATACATAATTAATACGCATTTAACTAAAATAAATAAATAATAAAATCATTTGTTGTATTGCTACTAATGTAGAGGGGAAAAAATTAAATTAATGATGACTTTTGCCAGTAGAAAGCGCTACCGGTAATCCGGCAGCAAAATTATTCGAACGCTAGCAATAATTCCTATGTAAAATAAAGACACTTAATACAATTTTGTTAAATAATTCCTTGCCGAAGTCATGACTCTACAAGAATTTGTCTAACGAAACAGTATTAAGTGCACTTTCTTCATATAGGAATCATTCCTAGCACTCGGATAATTTAGCTTCCGACTGTAGAGAAAGAACGTCTAGTTTTCAGTTAATCGTTTTTGAGTGAATTCATTTTGCGGTAACAAGATGCTTACAGTAAAACAGTAAGTTGACTTGCAAGATTTAATTTCCTTCATTATTCCTTAAATTAATGCGGAAAAAGAAATTGTCGTGCACTAATTCGCACATACAGCGAGATACTGCAGTCAGATATTTTATAAAAAGCTCAAATCGTGTATAATAAAAAAATAACCGGGAAAGTCATCGAAAACTAGAATACGAAAATACCCAAATTCTCACGAATCTAACACTTTCTGTTTTCATATAGTAAAATGTAAACATAGATTTATACTTTTTGTGTTAGCATAGAATTTTCTGTACTATCCTTTCTAATCATATATATATAATTATGTCGCATTATATTACATTTATGTTCAAACTATCTTTAAGTAGAAGTAGATACATTTTCATCATATTAATATTCTAATATTGCTTAATTAGAAAGAAATGTGTTATATGTTTAATTAGATATTGATACATTCCATCGCGTAATTATTCCAAAAACCATTAATTAAAAAGGAACGGGTCTGCTTTTAATCAAACTTAACAAATATTTGTTCTATAATTTATTCTTTTAGCGTATAATTTATACAACGTTACATTATCTGCAAATTATATATATTATTTATATAGATTACAAAGCACATAAAAAATTTACTTTGTCTACTGCTTCGGTACTTTTACATAAATTAAAATTTAAAATTAAATAATATATACTTGACATCAACATTATATTTAATATTAAGGCAGTTTTAACCGTTTATCTTTAAGTAGTTGCTGATACGTTTTATGTAACGATACTTTAATAGATAATTCACAATTTAAAAGCTTAAAATTTAAGAAAAATGCATTCCTAATTTATGATACTTAAATGTTAACTTATTTACTAATATAAAATGCATGATGTACAATTAAATATCACAAGAATGTACTATATAATATTTGATTAACTATGTATAAAAGAAATTGCGAACGTAATATAAATATTTCAACTTGCGTTCATGTATTATCATTAGTTTACTTTATCATTTTTAATGCATTTTCATTTTATCGAACTGACTAACAACGTAGTAAAATAAATGATTATAAACTCCCCCATAATTAATAATTTTCTGCCGATTTACATAAATGAATGTGTACTTATTCATATGCATTCTACGTATGGACGGTTCATTGTAAAAGTGGTGTGACTCCAATTATTTTAAATGTACGTATTTTTGCTTATTTGTATCACATTTTGTCATGTCTTTCATCATAAACAAGAAAAAAGTCCAACAATTTCACTAAAATCCCATAAATGGCATAACATTTTTTTCACAGAAAAGTAAAACATCTACGAGGGTAAGTCCTTAATAATTTCACAAATACATATGACAGGATTTGAAGTAGTAACAGATATCTCCAAAGAATGGTGATATATGGCAACACCATGCAGCTTTATGATATTCAATTCATATTGAGTAGGTAAAATTTACACGCATGCGCAATGCAGATTAAAAAATGGCGATGATGCTGAATGATTGTATGATAGAAGAGCAGCGTGCCGTGGTCCAGTTTTTGTGGGCGAAAGGACTTGATTTAAAAAATATTCATAAAGAAATGGGAAGTGCTACAGCATCCACCTTACAGCCCAAACTTAGCCCCAAGCGATTTTCATCTCTTTGTTCCACGGAAACAACATTTTGGAGGCAACAATTTGCAGACGATGACGTTCAACATGCAGTCTTACTGTGGATGAGATATCAACCCAAAGAATTTTTTGCAGCTGACATTGGGGCTCTAATAAATAGATGGGCTAAGTGCAAGTGCATCAACGTTACTGGAAATTATGTGGAAAAATGAAAATTGTTTTCAAGTGATTATCATGATATATATTTTTTTTAATTATATTTTGTGACTTACCCAATGACATTTCCTCGTAAATACTACTTATAAAAATGAAGTTTCTAAGTTACTTCAAATTGTTTTTAATATAATTTATAAATTCTTATAACTATAATTTATATTTTATATAAAAATCGATAACGCTTACCGTATTTTGACTTTTTTTTCCTACGCATAAATAATAAAAATTCTCGTTATCTCAAAATCAATTGCCAAGGATTCAATTTTACAATGAATGACCCCTGATTACTTATACTCTGCATTATAAACTAAATAAGTTTTGCATACGTTTTATTTTAAATGTGCAAACATTGTTGTCCTAATAAAATTAACCCGTTAGTATTCGCATATCAGTCTTTTTGTCGCCCACAGCTTATAAATTGCTCCTGCAGATCACCCCTTAAAAATAAAGCGGGGAAACTCGTTGTACCTGACCTTGGGTGGATACCCTCTAACATACTATGTTTTCAAATCATACCTGCCATTTTTTGAGCAGTTAAAATATTTTATTTCTCAAACCGGTCAATTTGACTGCGACGCGGCGACTATCGATGATTCATTTTTCTCCCCATTTCCGGTTTTTAAGACAGGTTAGAGTTTTGCGGGAAAAACTTTGCGTGAATTAAAGGCACTTCATTTTTCTGTACTGGCTTTCTTTCGGCTTTCCCCCAACACTTAACAGAGGTGGCAAAAAGATTGACACGCGACTACTAGCATTAAAAAAAATGACGTGACTACTCTCGGTTTAATCTAATAAGTCACCTTAGAATATGCAATTTAGTAAAAAAAAAAAATGTCAATCATTTGGTTTTAAATCATTTATTCGATTTTTTTTTCAGTATATCTATTTACTGTTTCTAAACAAGTTTACCAGATTATATTATACTTAAATTTAATTTAGTATAAGTATTACCAACACATATTAATGTATTTTTCAAGTAATTTTTACCTTCACTTCTCATATATGCGACTCTTTTGCGTGGCCGAACAATAGAATGATTACATGTTTACCTACCGTGTTCTCTGAAAAATGTTTTTCTGTGGACATAAGAAATATATGTTAGAATATTTCTGTCTTGTTCTGTATTTATACATCGATACATAAGAGCGCAAACTAAGTCAATCGACAGTAATTTGCATGGAATCTTTTGCTTCCTCTATAGTCAAATCTTGTCTTTAGGTGAAAAAAAAAATCTACTCCAAACTGTTTTAAAATATTACTTTAATATTTGCTAATATATATGTACATATGAGTATACATATTTGTCAAGTCTCCATATATATATATATATATATATATATATTTTAACGAAGACTTATACAGGGATATTTTTATAAATGCTTTCAGTTTATTTAATTTTATGTATTAATTTGATTTATATATATATATATATTTGATTATCTATCTATCTATCTATCTATCTATGTATATATACATATATATATATATACATATATATATAAGAACTGACGTAATCACAAAAATTACAATTAAATTAAAATTCAAAAATATTATCATACAGCATTTTTATTTTTATTTTTATTTTTATTTTTACCTTTGTGAGATAAAAAGAATAAATTACAGAAAACTGAATTTTATGTTTTGCTTTATTAATTCTTGTTATATTTGACAAAAGAAAATATTATAATATCCTTTAATTACAAGAATTAATTTCTTAGCCTGTCTTTTATATCGCTTAATTAAAAAGATCATGCTAAATTGCCCTTTTTTATGTGTAAAATACATTTAATTCTGTAAATGTCTGCTTATTGTGAAAGGAAAAGTGCCTGAAAAAAGATTTATTTTATATTAAGAAGGAATTATTTCCTTGAGTAATTCCCGTAATTAAATTGTTATCATTGCATAACGTGTATAAATACTTAAACTGTTTGTTATTCTTTGCATACCTAATTAGCTAAATGATTAAAAAGAATTTTTATTACGTTAAATTAGTTGCGTAAAATGTGACTTAATTGAATTTTAATAATGAAACACATAGGGATAATAGGTTTTACGTACATATGACTAAGATGACATAGTATTATGATATGTTATTTACATGGCTTTTGGTTTCTAGTTATGAAAATTGATTGGGTTAATTGCAAGAAAATTCCAATTAAATATTAATTGATTGTAAAATAGTCTCAATTTTGTTTTTTGGACATACTTAAAATCTAAAATATTATAATTTACTTCCTAGTTATTATAATTGTTTCAAATCAAATATATATACAATATAGATATATATTAGTTTAAAAAACATTTTTTATACATTTTATTTATCCAAAACATTTCAAGAATATAGTTTAACAGTAATTTTTGTTCATTTCTATCTGTATCATATGAATATTTTATGTAAATGTTAATGCATAATTTCAATGAATATTTAAAAATTGACAAACACGCAGCCAGGTCCTACAAACTTTTATTTTCGGTATTCACAGAATCATACAATAATCACAAAGAAAGTTACACATAAAATTTAATACTATAAATTTAGATATAAAAAATTATAGAAACAAAAGCAACCGTTATTAACAAGATGTTAAATAAATTAAGAAATTTCCAAAATTAAGTCGAATTGTATCCGTATATCCAGAAATCATAAAACCTTTAATAAATGTTTATATATATATATATATATATATATATATATATATATATATATATATAAATTTTCAATGTTACATGTCCTTATTTATTGTGTATACATATATACATTAGAAAAATAAATAAAATAAATAAAAATAAATGCACTAAAGCAGAAGGAAAAAAATCACCCGCATAAAGACATATTATTTTTTATTTTTATTCATTTGTTTATTTTTTACTACTACATTTTAAATAAAATATTATAATTGCAAATATTTATTTACGTTATTATTAATATTATTATTACTTTTTTCAGATAGTAAAAAAAAGTTTAATTTATTCATTTAAAAAATTAAAACACATATTTAATTTACAGATAATTAAGTACATTCTACAATATTCCAATTTCTATCCATATTTAATTCGAATAATTTCTTTCAGATCAGTTATATGCAGTCATTTTAATTCTAAAATATAATTATAAAGTCTTTCTTCAAAAAAGCGTGAAAATAAAAATGACAGTAATAGAATTACATGAGAAGAAGCGCCTGCAGCAATGGAAAAGTTCCAAAGCGTTAGAAATTATGAAATTGTTTAGATAATTTTAAGTATTTACTTCGGTGGTTTTAAACGGCATTTCTTAAATATATCCTAATAACCTCACTAGGAAAATGAGAAAGTTTAATGTAATTTTCTGACTGCGATTTGTACAGTGTATGAAATCGTTGTTAGATTTAAAGTTATATTAAAAAATTACTATTTGTTTGAAGACGAAATTTATTTAATATGTGTGTCAGACAAATACTTAAAAATCAAGCTGAATAAGTGCTTAATTTTTAATTATTAATATATCCCACCCCAACCACCCACACATAAATTAATAAATAAATTAACAAATAAAAAACCAGTGAATGAATACATTCGATAATGGCAATAAGAAGGATAACTTTTTTTTTATATTAAAACATTATTGTGTTTTGAATATCGAAAGCATTTTTGATATTATAAATGATTGCATGATTTACAACAATAACAAGACTGTAAAATATATGTTTTGAAACGCCTTTATAAACATTTAGGTAAAATTAACTTCAAATTATATGAGACATTATTTAAATTAAATTTACAATGAAATCTGTTTTAAATAATGCTAATTTTTATAATCTATCAGCTGTTTAGAAAAATCTCCTTTTTGAATGAAATGATAAATTTCAGTATTCCGCAGTCTCCTAAACGTAAGTCAGTTCTTTATCTTTTAAAGAAATCAAAGCAGAATCTGATACATTATATAAATTTTTATTGTATTTTACCGCAATTATACGCAGATTACGCATTTTTCATTAGTTTTATTAGTGTAAACTTAAGACTAAAAAATTGAGTAGTATAACATTTTAGTATTTTTATAACATTCTTATAAAACATTATACTCACTGTAAACATAAATGTCATAAATTCAGTTAAAAAGGTGTCTTAAATGGATGGTCATTTTTTAAGCAAAAAAAAAAAAAAAAAAGTCTTACTTTGTAAGACACCTTTTTGCGTCTGAATTTAAGACGTTGCAAATGTCTTAAAACGCCGCCATGTTTTAGGGTTAAAAACACCGCCATGTTAGGCTTAAAAGCAGTACCGTTTTTAAGGATTTTTAATATATAAATAAATATGGCGTGCTATTATGTTTTTCTGTTAAAAATATATTTTAGAATTGTTTAGAGAATTAATAAAATATTTATATTAAAAAAAAAAAAAAAAAAAAAAAAAAAAAAAAAAAAATAATAATAATGTTATCCGGCTTTGGAATTTGAACTCGCACGTCCAAGGAAACCGAAAACTCGAGCAGAGTAGTGTCGGAGTCAAGAATTTACCAATCACGCCACCGTCGAATCCAGCAATACGTGTTTTTATGATACAATATACAGCAGTATTCGAGAAACAACCGCAGTGTTATGTTTTATTTCTAATTTTTTGCTATAAGACTATTGATAGTATGATATCTTAAACTTAATAAATATTATTATCTTAAATTTCATAGGTCTAGGACTTTTAAATAATGCATAACAAGTATGTGGAGGTTGCATTCCTCGATGATAATGATTGCGCTCCTTAAAGTGATATTTAAATAAAAACAGACTATAATCATAATTACATGAAATTTTATTGTTTTACATTTAGATGTAGGTGAGTATGTGAAAGAAAAAAGTTTATAAATGAATAATAATAAGAAGAAAGAAAGTCAAAAGTTATGCACAAATTGTTCACTTATAAATTCGCTTTCTTCTCTACAAGTTACTTGCTACGTCCGTCTTTACACTGCTTATTTTAATATAAGAAAACTTTAAAGATATATATATATATATATATATATATATATATATATTTACGAAATAACCTTTATGTCTAAATATGTTGTTTATGAATTATGTTAAAGATAATAGCATGCAAATATCATTCACATCCCTAGAGTATTATTCCATAAAAATTTAATTTCATAAAGCTACCATAGTTTAAGTAGACAAACTGCTTATTATATAAAGTAATAATATATTTTTTGAATGCGGAAAGAAGTAGAATAAACATATTTTCTTAAAGTAGATTCTATATGAAAAATTGTTTAAGTAATGCAAGTGTCTGAAATTTCGAACGCGTTTGCTCTCTGAAAATGTGCGTGTTTATGTGTTTCAGACATTTTTGTGTCTAAATCGGTATTTTAGACATACTTCTGTATTAAGTTAAGATATATATAACGTCTTATCTATATTTTAAGACACTTAAGTGACTTAAATGCCGTTTCAGTTGTTTTTATGTCTTACTTTAAAACCCTTTTATTTGCAGTGGTTTTTAGCTGAATAATCATTCCAGAAATCATTCTTGGACCAGTGATAAATAAATATATAAAATTATAGGCCTCTACACTAAATTTCATATTTAAAAAGTTATTAAATGAACATCCTTCCATTACAATGGCACACAAAGCGTTTGAATTACAGCCTTCTTCTAACCTATGTTGCAGTTATAGTTATTTTATAGTATGTAAATATCAGAAAGAAAAATGTGATAATAGTTTATATATATATATATATATATATATATATATATATAAAGCACTTCATTTACATAATCTATTATGTCTAGCATAAAAACTTTGTTTCACAGTTTGTTTCACCGCACTTTAGAATGTAGAAAAAGAGGCGAAAAAAGCTAAAAACTCCATAGAAATACCATGGGACTGGGACGAAAACCAAAAAAGAACTCACAATGTCAAGTGTGTTAAAAAAAAAAAAAAACGCTTACACCGGAAGCAATAAAAGGACTAGAAAAAGACACCGAAGAGCGGGAACGGGCGGGCTGGGACGTTAAATATATCGTCCAGGATTAATGCGTCTCGCCTATTATGCCATATTTTGAATATAATATTACGTTGCATTTGATTAAAATGTGTAACAATACTTGTAATACATTTAAAACCACAACAACTGATTATTCGGGATTCTTACAGAAGATGCAAAAGTCATTTAAATATGATTTACATGATAACAACAAATAAAAATGACCGTATATGTATATGTATTCTTTATTACATTATAAGCCTTACGATCTAATGTAAGATTTTATTCGAGGTTTATTTTTCCACTTTACATATATGTCTACAATACTCATTTTATATAAAAGATCTGCTAAATGTTCAAAAATATATTAAGAATCTAAAACACTTATAAAACAAAAAAATATTTTTGTAGAGGTCTGATGCATCTAACATTCTAAAAATGCGTGGTGAGTTAGACTGTTCTAAAAAAGCTTAAAAATACGACTTGTTTCTGCAAAATATAATAGCTTTTCACTATACACAAAACGTACTATATATAATAGATTTCTCTTTATATTTTACTTTTATCTATCTATCTATCTCTTTATATATACAATATACAACATAGCAGTAATTATTTCACAGAACAATCAACTAATAACAAATAAACAATTATTCGAAGAAAATACTAACTTTTTTTTTTTTTTTGTGTGTGTGTGTGTGTGTGTGTGTGTTTAGAAAAAAAAAATGCTTCCATATTCTAATGTTCGGAAATAAATAAATAAAACTATATGTATACATCACACAAAATTCATCATTTTCTGATAAACTTATATTTTATACACAATAATTCTTTTACTTTAATTAAAACCATTAAAGTAGAGAAATGAATCATCTTTTGATGAATATCAAAATTCTTTTAACAAACTAATTTTACGTTTTTTTTTTTTTTTTTTTTTTTTTAAACATATTAAAGGCAAAAGGAATTCCGTGTAAATAGAATATATCGATTTATTTTCAAGTTATTTCTATTTTCTATATTAAAAGACTGTCTAAAAAATACAAAAAATAAAAATTAGTTTTTATTTTAAAATACCATTAGAATGGCTCTTTTAAAAAGCGTAAACTTTAATGTGACAGTAACAAAATGATTTTAAAAGGTAAAGCTGCGTAAGTGGCATAATGCCAAATCTAAGGTTATAAATAATTGCATTTTGTAAGTTATTCCAAGCACGTGTGTATATTTTTCTTTTTTAAATGCATTTCGCATGCAAATTTAAATAGTATATAAAACTTGTATAGAATTATAAATAGAAATTTTTTTGTAAATTAAAAACATTAATTTGGCATGTTTCACCACATATTTTCGAATAAGAACTTTAACAGAAATTCTCTTCCTATATATATATATATATATTAAACACAACTTAATTTTCCAAATTTATTAATAAAAAAATTAAAAAAAAAATTAGAAATTTCTTATGCATACTAACATATTATAATACAGAGATCTTCAGATAAAGATATAAAATTTAATTAAATTAAATTTGTATGAATTCTTAACGTGCATTTTGAGGACTGTCCTTTCTTTATATTACATAAAATGTATTACAGAACACAGTAAAATAAAAGTATACATATATATATATATATATATATATATATATATATATACACTAGCCGACTATGTCCGTTTTGCTTGTCAATACATTGAAATGAATCTTCAAAACACCATATCATTAATAATAATACTAATTATAAATAACTGAAATGAGTCAAAATATAAGTTAAAGTCCCCGCTATTTCCTTTAGCGGTGTTCCCGCACGCCACAATCGATTCTGGAGTCCCAATGCAGTCTCTTACCTGCATTTTACTCCCTGTATTTTTTATTTATTTATTTATTTTTTTATACACTACTTAGCTCAAGGGTGGTGTTACAGAAAAAAGAAGGTCCTTGGCAAAAAATGTCCTATCCACTTCAGCATCAAAAGTAAAAAAAAAAAAAAAAAAAAAAAAAAAAGAATACACGAAGGATTAACAATAAATAAAACTCTTTAATATAATTCTGAAAAGGCATTCTGAAAGTTATTATTTAATTTTCATAATGACGTCATTTGTCATGTGCCTAAGCAAATTTAATATTTATTTATTTATTTTATTATTATTAATATTATTATTAATAGCAAACCCATGCGAAATGTTTGTATTCTATTTCTTTCTTATTCACTTTTAAAATTTGAAACTCATAAATATTATATGAATTTCCCCACGTAATTAAAATTTTAATTCACCAGTCACCAAATTATAATTAGAACCAAATTAATATTGTGCAATAGTGAAACTAAAATCCTACAAAGAAACGTTTTGAAATAAAATTCATATTTAACGACCCAGTTTTTATACTTTCGCAACGCAGTACTGTTTTAGTATAGGATCCCCATGAACGAATTATTATTTTTTGTTGCTATGTTGGCGATGATATTTTATTTGTTTATTTTGCCATAATTAAAAAATAATAAAACAAACCTATTCCTATTTTGATTATACTTTTTATGATCTGTTTTTTAACCAATTTATGGTAATATTTCATATTCTGTGTACATCTTTAAAGTATTGCTAGGTTTAAAATGATGCTTGCAATCAGATCATCGAACTAAGTCCGCGCGTGCAAATATGTAAATATTGTCCGTTTGTAAATTTTACTATCCTCTGGTATTTTATTAATTACATCACTATCATATCGTTTCGACAAAAATTAATCGTAACTGGACAACGTTGGAGAAATATTATATAGATTATTCACGTAAAAATTTATTTTATTATATGTCGAAAAATAAAAGTAAACTTCTTTGGCAGCACTTAAAAATTAAAATAAATGATATTTAAATTTTTATTATAGAATAAATATGTACTTATATTATATAAAAGATATAATATAGATAACGTTTTGCTTTTCATGCTTCTATGTCCAGGGGTTTTGGCTGGGCGATGATGAACCACTCACTCACTCACTCAGGACAAAATATTATATATATATATATATATATACATATATAAGTGTGTTAAAAATAGTAAATAATTCTGTAACTTTTTAGCAGAAAAATTTCTAAAGCTGCAGAATTCCGTTTAAAATTATCTCCCAATCTATCAAAAAAGCATTGTTTCTGTAACCATATGAAACTTGCCACCGCTGATGCAGACTTCATTTGGTAGTAATCCATTTTTTTTTCTATTTTGCATAAAGTTGCAGATTGTACGGTTTAAGCTAAACTCACTACGCTGAAATCCTAGGCCCATAGGTGGAATGCCATCCGGGGGATCTTTCTAAAGGGTCCTAGCCCGTATGTACGCGAATTTAGGTTAAATCCACATAAAACGCTGAACGGCTTTCAGATTTAAACCACTCGGCCACTGATGGGTCTGTTCTGCGTAAAGGGAATGGATATCAAAACAGGATTTGTAAGTGCTAAGTTTCAGATCAATTTTTTTTTTTTCCGTGGCAGAGGGATAATACCATAGAAATTCTGGACTAAATAGAATGCATCGTTTTATATCTACATTCTTTCTATCAACAATCTTCTTTTTTTTCTCTCTCTCTCTCTTTTTCACAGAACACAATACGTATACAGAAATTTCATGAAAATTTCGGAAAAAATAAAATAAAATAACAGTGTAAAATTAAGCTGAAAAACACGGCTTAAAAAAATATGCACATTTAGCAGTTTGGCAGTAAGAACTTTATGCTAAGATGGATATCAAATAAAAGTTTATTAATCATAAAAAATTATTAAAATATAAAATGTATGAATGATTTTTTTTGAAATATATTTCTCAAGAATTCTGTAGAAGACATTTTATTTATTTTATTTATTTTATTTATTTATTTATTTATTTATTTACTTTTCTCTGCATTTTTCTGAAACAGAAAATTTATATGAATGTTTGTAAGAAACTGTTGCAAAAAAGTAAACAACAAATCACTTAATAGCAAGTCTAGACTAAATGGAATTTTCCGTTCCACATCCACTTTCTTTATTAAATATTTCTCCACTAATTCAATATAGGAGTTCGCTCGTAAACTGTATAATACTGGTGTTTCGCTTCAAAAATTTTTACATTGCATTTACTTTACTAAAAATACACACATGCACACAAAACAAACAAATAAATAAATAAATAATAACTTTTATTTAAAATTTTAAATTAAGGAAATATCAGTGATTCTGCAAAAATAAAAAGCTTAAATATATATATAGTCTATTTTAAATCAATTATTCTTTTAATATTTTAGAACTTATTAATTTTCAAAATGTATAGAAACAATGTATATGAAAGTTTATTTGCATTTATTTGCCAAAATATTGGCAGAAAGCATTTTCTTATTTATCTATTTTTACATTTTTCTGAAAGTGAAAGTTAATACAAACTTTTTAAAGTAACTGTTTTTCAAAAGTAAACAAAAAACTCCATTTAATAGAAAACCTAGACTAAACGGAATTTATCGTTCCACATCCACATTCTTTATTAAATATTTTCCTACTAATGTATCAGAGTAGTTCGCCCGTAAATTTTGCAATCGGAATGTTTCACTTCAGCAAATCTACATTGATATTTACTTCAATGAACAGTCAAAAAAGAAAGAAAAATATATATATATATATATACATACAATTGATAAAATTGGTAGAAAGCAGGAAGAAATAAAGTAACAGAGCAGAAATAAGCCAAAATATAAAAAGCATACAAAATCAGGTGAATAAAAGTGAGAAAAATTAATAAAGTGACAGCATTTAATGCATATTTATTTTTCCAAGAAGTGTAGGAAATATTTCAGAACGATGCAATTTATTAAGTGACTTTAAATAGCAAATGACATATAAGTGACTTTTTTTTTTTTAATCAACTGTACAGAAAAACAGCTGAATGTACTTATATGTATATATATATATATATATATATTATTCATTAAGCAATAAATCTCATTTTTTTTTAATTGCTTTCGTGAACACTATTTCCGCATTTCTAATTTTAAAGTCTTTTCTAGTTAGTTATATATATATATATATATATCTTATCATTTTATCATCTTTTATATATCATATAAAATATTTAAATAATTACAAAAAAATATGTTAAGTTTTAACTAAAAAAATATGTATATTACATATCTTCAAACTTAAAAAGGGAAGTTTGTGACAGAAAAAAAAAATACTTTAAAATTTTGAATATATATGTATATATATATATATATATATATATATATATATATATATATATATATATATATATATATATATATATATATATTGTAATAATAAAAATACTTGAAACAGATAATATTTAAAAATTAAACAATTGACTAAAATTAATAATAATTTCGTTTTAAATACATATTTTTTTAGCATATGATCATACGCTGTAAAACCTATTTTGCCTTATTCTTTTACAGTTATCACAAATACTATTTTCGTTTATATAACTTTCTGTGTTATTGCACAAGCAAATCATGTAATAGTTATGATTACATTAAATTATGAGTTACATTTTAGGTATTTATTTATCTTGTATATCTGTCATACCAACATGCATAATCTATTGATATAATTATCGGTTAAATATTATGGGGTGTGATATTGAAGGTAATTCAAAATATATTCAGAAAAGAATTATTTTCAGAGAATTTTAGTGACCCAGTTAAACTACCGGTCATTATTTATATAAAAAAATATTTCGGAAGAGTCTATTGGCATTTTATTTTTATTTATTTACATATCTATTTATTTATTTAGCAAAAAGATGTTTTTATCATTATCGGAAATTTTTATATTACGGTTATTCATAGAAATTAATACAGACTTTAAATGAATAGATTTTTTCTAGAGGATTTGGTATGTATCATTAGTATTGTTAAAATACAATGTAGCTTGAGAGATCCTTCATCAAATAAAATACAATTTGTAACACAATTCGTTAGCTTTTTCTTTTTCTTCGTTGTCACTTAATATGCCATAATATACATTTTGAGAGATGCCGTTGTATGTTATAAATTTACTTAACATTTTACTTTTTCAAAAACAATGGAATAAAGAAGAAGAAATTAGCAGCACTTTTAATAATGCAATACATTTTACAACCCACCACAATGCTTTTAAATACATCATCCAGATTACGTAATGTTTTTGCTTATAAACTTGCTCTTTAGCGGAGAAGATAGAAACGTGTATTTTTAATTGGTCAGGTGTTGTGTTTTTTTGTTTCCAGATACTGTGAAGAAACAGATTGTTGCTTCAGTCGAAAGTATCAAAGTGTCTTGACACTACTTACAAAAACAGTATTTTAAAATTTCTATCCCTTTCTCACTTTAGAAAGAAATATACCTAATATTTACCGAATAAAATTTATTTACACTATAGACCTCAACTTTTAATTGAAGCTTTAAAGACTTTGTTTTAGAATATTTTAAGTTTTCAAGAATGACTTTTCAAAAATGACTTATATTTTAATAATTATTAAAAAAAAAAAAAAAAAAAAAAAAAAAAAGTTTTTTTGCAATTTATAAAATTTACGCCTACATTCCTGGTGAAATGCACATATAAAATAAAACATTATTTTAAATTCAATAAATTTATTCCTTTGTTTTTTACACACGCACGCATAATAAATAAATAAATAAAATCGATTTAATTTTAAAAATGAATAAAAATAAAAATATTATATTTTCTGTTGTTTCAGTGTTCACATAAAGATGTTTTAAACTTTCATTTATTTAATTAAATATCAAATAACATTGCATGCTCTTATATATATATATATATTGAAACATTTATCGAAATTAATCAAAAAACTTTCCCATTTCTAAATAATTACTAAATAAATTATTTCAAGCGCTTTAGATTAATATATATGTTTTCTTTGGGGAAAGAGGGAAAACTAATTTTGCTTTATCTTTTGTTCTCACAAAGTAAATAATTATAATGGTTGTTTACATATTCGCTTCAAAAGTATATTAAAGATAAAAGATCCATGAAACTAAATAATTAATAATCGCTAGAAATTGAAAGTGAAACGAAATAATTTTATTTCTACTTTTATTTTTTGGAACGGGAATATGTAATATTAGTTTTAAAAAACATAAATAATTATTTGTAAACCGTATATCTTAAAGGGAATTTAGGAAGCAATGTCATCATAGATGTGAAAAAATATTGTTATCTAAAATTTATAAACAGGTATATTTTTTAAGAGAATTATTTTCTATTAGAAATAAATAATAAAAATTGTATTAAAAATGTATTTTTGAACCGTTTACTAGCTGTATTTAAAAAGAAATCGACCATATCAATGAATTTGATGAAATGTATAAAAGACTTATTTTAATTACT
This sequence comes from Salticus scenicus, assembly GCA_963930645.1. Classification (NCBI taxonomy): domain Eukaryota; kingdom Metazoa; phylum Arthropoda; class Arachnida; order Araneae; family Salticidae; genus Salticus; species Salticus scenicus. Next base: position 121,980,460 of record OZ005659.1, on the reverse strand, counting down.
TTTGTTTATATTATATATGAAATCACGTGGTTTCTTTAAAACCAAAATTAGTGAATTTTGACATGCAGTAAAAATCTTTGGGTTAATCCAAAACTGATTATATGCAAGCATTGACACTTAATACTACAAAATCATGCCAGAATAAAACGCTACAAACCTCGGAGTGGTAAATGTAAGAACTACTGTTCAAGTGAAAGTAACGGTTGCAGCGATAAAATTTCAAAAATTTCAAATAGCAACACTTACGTTTTCTTTATTGTATGTGCATTGTCAATTCATACATTATCTATTCATACATTGTCTCTTTATGATTTTCATATTGCAACCATAAATTCCGTAAATTGTATTCTATCGAAACATTTGAAATGCAGCAATTCACTTTGATAATTAGTTTAACTAAATTTATATTATTGTAGTATGCATAATTATTTTTTTTTATTCTGAAAAAAATGTATTACACCTTATTTTAAATTATGTGTTTCAATTTATGAAAAAAACTATGTGAAGTAATTTTACTCTTTTGACATCGTTACATTTTATAGTATCTCAAAATAAATTTTACAAAAGTTATTTTCTGCTATTCACTTAAATTTATTATACAACATTACATAACCGTGTTAAAAAATAACGGATTAAAATCTCAAGTTATATATATATATTTTTAATTAATTGCTATTTCAATCAATAGATTAATTAATTATTGCATTAATATTTTATTTATAAGATTATACTATTAAAAATAGTTTTAGTGTGTCTTCTTACCTTGCGAGATTTATATAATAATATTTATACTTTGGAAATACTGAATATGTAACACGTGAGATGAATATATTTAGGGAATTCATTATAAAATTTGTTTAATTTATGTTTATTCAAGATAAAGTTTGTAATAATTTTTACTATATTGTTTCGTCTTTATTTGTATGCACAGTATCGTACATAGTATTTAGAGATTAATTATTATTTTTTTCCACAGATTTGTCGCTTTTTAAAGCGTAGTTAAGCACATATCTACATCATTGAACACAGTGTGACTAATCATACTATTTTAATAATTTTCCTATAATGTTTTTTTTAGCTTTTTATGTAATGATTTATCGCTTTTTATATTGTTCACTTCTTATACGCTCATTCAATTCTATATTTTACAGTGTTGTAAAATACCTAAATACTGTGTAATATTCAACACAATTTTAAATTAAGTAAATATATCCAAGCAAGCATCCATATTCAGAATTTATCACGAGAGTAAAAATTCCCTATTATTTAACCCTAATTTTCATGGTATGTTTTTGGGATTGTAAATACAATACCTGGGCAAATCAAGATAAAGTTCAAGATAAAGTTTGGAATAATTTTTACTATATTGTTTCGTCTTTATTTGTATGCACAGTATCGTACATAGTATTTAGAGATTAATTATTATTTTTTTCCACAGATTTGTCGCTTTTTAAAGCGTAGTTAAGCACATATCTACATCATTGAACACAGTGTGACTAATCATACTATTTTAATAATTTTCCTATAATGTTTTTTTCAGCTTTTTATGTAATGATTTATCGCTTTTTATATTTTTCTCTTCTTATACGCTCATTCAATTCTATATTTTACAGTGTTGTAAAATACCTAAATACTGTGTAATATTCAACACAATTTTAAATTAAGTAAATATATCCAAGCAAGCATCCATATTCAGAATTTATCACGAGAGTAAAAATTCCCTATTATTTAACCCTAATTTTCATGGTATGTTTTTGGGATTGTAAATACAATACCTGGGCAAATCACATCTGCATGTTTCGCGTTTCACTTTGTCTCGAAATGCTAGTCTATTTTTTCGCAAAAACACAGATTTATTGTAGTCGCATTTATGCAATTTATCTCAAAACAGTAATTTACACGATTGTTCTTAAACAGCAATTACTTGAAACAATGATTTCGCTAACGTTTCCTTAAAAATTTGAAATGTATGTTACGCCTATAAGTTGTTACACTAGGCCAAAAATTTGTACTCTTTGCTAACAAATTTCATGGTTTGTAACATCTGCATTTCTTTGAAATTCACACAAAATTAAATTATTAATGAACTCGGAATTTAATTTGAAATAACATTTCAACATTTTAAAAATTCATCTTATCATATTAAATTTTTGTTTACGTGATTGTTACCTATATTCGAATTCGTGAAAGTAAAAAATTCTACTTAACATTGAAAATTAAAAAATATGCTAAACGGACCATGTTTCTTAATAGACTTTTGTGAAACATAGTGTTTCATGTATTGTTACATATTGATATCAACGTAAATGCTTGAAAACCGAACAGTATTTCCTTTATGGAAATAAGCATTATTTAAGACAGATTGAATAGTACTAAATTCAATTTTTTACATTTTAAGGTATAAGAATAATACTTGGAGAAAAGTGTACATAAAATTGTTAAATTTGGAACAGATCACTTTCTTAATAACTAAATGTCATTTACTATAAAATCAAGGTCACAAAATTACACAAAATAAAATACGGATACATTATTTATACCTTTAAGTGACTACGTAATTTAGATCAATAGCACTGTATGAAAAACAGAAATGTTGCAGCAACCACAAAGCTTTATTCCATATTTTCCTGTACCAATTCTCGCAGTATTTGATTTACGTGAAACATAAATCTCTATTAAAAATGCGGACGATTCCCGAAACATAAAAGTACAAAACTAAACGTAAAGGGAAAAAAATCAAATTTATGCTGTACTGAATACATTTCAGAAAATATATTCTTCTCTCTGTCTCTCTCCCTTTTGTTTGAAAAAAAAATCTAAAAGTGTGTTTCAGATTATGACAGACTATTTACACACTACTTATTTTAGTTGAATATACCGCGGTAAAGAAATTCATAACACATCTTGAGATGCATTTCAATCAATTTCCTAACATACACAGCAAAATATCGCAATTATTTTGTATGTGTTTGTAAAAGTAGCATATCTTTTCCTGCTTCATTCTAGGGAACAAAAAGTTTTTTGCGAATATAAGAAATATATTAGTTTCATTCTTTTTAATGTAATCTTAATATGTATTGAAATAACGGGAAATATTATTCATAAAGAATACTGAGTTTGAAATAGTTCTGCATTAATATGCAGAGTTTTTCATTGACAAATTACTTAAAAAAAAAAAAATATATATATACTGCACATTTAGAATAAAACTTTAACTCTCATTATTATGTATATTTTTAACTATACTGATAACCAAATATATACACCTATAGACATATGCAGTGACAGGCAGAAGGATGTGCTATTCAACATCTTATTTTCGAAAGCACGTAATCCCAAAAGTTACAATCAATACAAAGACTCGATTTCAAAAATATATCCATAAACTTTTTTTTTTTTTTTTTTGTTCTTCTACATAATTAATGGTAAGAAAGTAATTACAAGCAACTAAATTTGTACATTTTGTTCAATAATGTTTCATATGGTTACCAGAAGAAAATATTTTAAAATTAATTAATTATAAGATTTATTTGTTAGTCTGGCATTTATACCGTTTAATTATAAAGGTCATGCTGATTTACACTTTTTATAATTAATTTACACTTATTATAATTAACTCTAAATGGTTGCTTAATTTGAAATAAAAAGTATCCTAAAAAAGATATATTTTCTATTCAAGAGGAATTATTTCCTTAAGTAATTCGCGTAATTAAATTGTTATCATTCTACATCCTGTATAAATAATTGAACTGTTTGTTGGTATTTGCGTAATTAACTAAATGTCTGTAAAGTAGCTATGCTACGCTAAATAGATTATGTAATAATAATAATAATAATAATAATAATAATAATTCAATTGAAATTTAATGCTTAATGCACATACGTATAAACGTTTTGTATACGTCCAAATAACGTCTCAATGCATTAATGTGATCTCAGCTTAAAGTTATTTGTTGTTTACATGGTTTTTGCTTTCTTGTTAGAAGAAAAATCCATTAATTGAAAGTAAAATCTAAATAAATATTGTTTGGTCCTAAAAGATTTGTTTAATCTCATTAGAAATCTCTAATAAAATATATATCACAAAAATAATATATCAAATAATATTTATGTATTAGTAGTAGCTATCACCCCCCGCCCCAACATATATATATATATATAATATATATATATATATATATATATATATATATATATATATATATATATATATATATATATATATATATATATATATATATATATATATATATATATATATATATATATATATATATATATATACATGTGTGTGTGTGTGTAAAACTTATATAATATAATAACTATTAATATAAATAAATTATTAAATTTTCATAATATAAATATCAATATATATTTCAACTTTTAAATATATATAAAATCTAAAATATTTTGAATTTTTTTCTAAAACACTCATTATGACTACTTTTATAAGACAATTTGATTATTCATCTTAGTTCACTCAGATCATTCTTTCAAATTAAATAACATAGCGTACTATCAAACGTGTTTTAGGTATTACTTTTTGTTTTATAATTATTTCAGATAAGTTTTTATGTATAATTTAACTTTAATTGACATATTTTAAATAACAGTATTTCAATCAAAATGCAATAAGAAAGATTTCAGAGACTTTCGAATATTTTATTTGAGATAATGCAGAAAAAAAAAAAAAAAAAAAAAAAAAAAAAAGCTATATTTCATGTGTTTGATAGCATTTTGCGTATAGTGAGTAAGCTGAAAATGCGATTTGTTAATATAAATAATACGTTTACAGATTTAAATAGAAAGGCAATGGTAACAACAATATCGTAACTAGCGGTTTAGGAACCATTTTGCGAAGAACCAGATCGAAAAAGTACCAGAGATTTGCGATTGGGTATAAATTCGAGGAATCGGATGACAAGAAGTTGTGCGATAAACTCATCCAGATTCTTTGTCAAACACTCACACGTACTGCAAGCAGTATGACACGTCATGTAGTTTTGTTGATATATGCCAGCGTACTAAGAAAAATCCATCTGCACGTAGGTGTGAACGTGATCAGGAAGAACAGACGCGTACGTTTTTTATCATCTGTGCCCTCTCTAATGATGAATTGTCCTAGTGACTGTTTTGAATACATAGCACAGACTCTTCTAGGATTTGTTACAGTGTTTTTGTTTTCAATCTGTCTGATGGAGCATAAATGGGAGAAAGCCAAATGTCGTCATTTGAAAAAGAAACATGTCGCATCCCGTTTCAGCAATGAGATGCATTTTCTTGCCTTCGTCGCTGATAAAAAATAGTCAACTTAGGTGCTTTAATTAGTCGTCTGCTGCCTTGACCCATACACAACAGCTGAACTGTCTATGATGATACACTTTTGGAGTCTCAATAACCGTCAGGTTGGTTGGTTAAGGTTTACGCTTCTATTCACCAAATGCATCACTGCAGCCGTATTTCGATTTTGTCATATGTGGCCTGTTTATCACTATATTTGATGCGTCGCTGGTTTTGGATAGGGCCTGGATTACCATGTCAGTAGTTTTCTAATTTAGCTGTTTCGGAATTGCTTCAACTCTTGGCCGAAAGACAATGATCATGCCCATTTGGATCTCGAAAAAATCGCTCAGCTTCTGCATTGCGACAACGACAGCAATGTTTTCCGTTTCATTCTGCACTCTTTTCATACTCTATTGCTAATGCTTTCTTTCGTGATTAATGACATCAGATTGATGCGTGGTAATCTCATTAATATGAATAACCTAACTGAAAAATATTTACAATGAAAACTGAATTTAAAAAATGATTTGATTGTAACACTGCTGATAAAATACATAGAAATGTTTTCTGCTTGCTTCCGACACACTTTATATACGCTATTGCTAATGCTTCCTTTCCTGATTAATGACATCAGATTGATTCTTGGTGATCTCATTAATATGAATAACCAATCTAAAGAGTATTTACAATGAAAACTGAATTTAAAAAATAATTTGGTTGTTACACTGCTGGCAAAATACATAAAAAAAAAAAAAAAAATGCTAAATTTTTAGAACTTATAATTTTCAGTTTATAACTATAGAGTAATTTTATATTTCTTATTTATTATATAAAATTATTCATGACACAGTAAATACCTTTCGATTATTTAATATGTATTTCCACACAATTCTTCTTTTTTTTTCTGCATTTTTCCTAAAAATTCATTGGTGTCCTCTACTAAAATATAAAACTGTCCTTTAAGAGGTATGATCACTACTGACGTGTTTTAAACGCTCCAAAATAACAATTTGTTCAAAACATATAAATGACCGAATTGGCATACTTCATTTTACAGCCAAGTAATATTTAATTGGAGTATTGAATTATGGTTTTTCTCACAGTTTCTAAAATTAAGCAAAAAAAGTCACTTCAAAGTAAACTTAAAATACCAATTACTTATACAGTAATCTTAATTTTGCGTTTAATAGGGTTTCATTTAGTATTGAAATAATATAATCGCAAAATTCAGTATTTTAAGATAAACATTAGCAAGAAGAAAACCTTTTGTTTAAGGTACCTGCCTACCTTTAAAATGCAATTTCTGTCAAAACTCTGATTTTCAATTTTTGTTTTAGTATTACAGCCTGGCATTTTAGCTTTAAATCAGTTTAAATTTTGTTTCTATCTTGTTTAGAACTTTAGTTACAGGCATTTTAATATGAGTCATTCGCTAGTTTTTGAAACGGGAATTGACCGGAATTGACCGTAAATGTTTGTTTATATAAATGTTTTACTCAATATAAGCATCAAAATTTGTTACTGCATATAAAATGCATTAATAATAATAAAAAAAACTTTGGAATAATTCAGGAACTTATTAAAATTATTTTTTATTCAATAGGTAAAATCTGGTTTATAATATGTTTTCTGCTTTTTATCAAAATGATATTTTTAACATTTTGATTTAACACAAAACATCATAACTCAAAAACTTATAATTGAAACCTTATGAAACTTTCACAAAATACTCTAGAGTAGTTGTTTTAGTGATTGAACTACGTCAATGTTTTTTTTTTTTTTTTTTTTTTTTTTTTTTTATCGATAGAAGTTATGAACTGTCATGTATATTTCTGATTTTTTTCAGCTTGTGAAATGTTATCTTCTCTAAAATAATAAATAACATGGTTGTAGTTCTGATAATATTCCACTTTTTTAAAGACCTTTCTATAATCGAAATAAAATTTACAGAATACAAATATCGTTATTTAAATTTGACTTACGATGTTTTGAAAAAGTACTTTTTTTTTTTGCAAATTGTATGTATATTTTGAGCCTAAATATCGAAATATTTAAAAATGTGCATATTTTTTCATGTTATTCACTTTTTTAACAATATTTTATTATGTCATGTTCATAAATAGGCAATTTTTCAATCATTGAAATTATATCTCCTCCGACAGTAGGCAGAAGCCATAATAAAAAAATATTTAAAGTATTTAAAAATCATTACATTTCGAAAAAAAAAAAAAAAAAAAAAAATATTGTTTTAATTACAATTAAATTGAGACAATTACTATATCCAACAAAAACATTTAAAATAATAAAATAGTACATACACAACATAAAATTACACGTTTCGAGCTGTCTTAGCGTCCCTCATTAAAACCCCGCATCAGAAAGTAAACGCTGCATGAAACGTACCGAATTCCTCTACAAGAGTGCGGTGTATTCAGCTTCAACTACGCATGCCTAATTCAGAAGCGAAAATTGAAGACTGAAAAATCAGCCCTCCAGGAAAATTCTATCACGAAAGTTTAAATAATTATATAAAAATATTTTAAGATTATCAAAATAAGGTAAATGATCGGTTTCTATAGTATGTTGGACAATTTTCGAACGAATATCACCCATATAGCCACTTATATCCATAAGTTAAAAAAAAAAGATCCATTAAACTTCTATAAACACCTTACCGTTTTCTATTAACACGATTAATATAACTCTTTTTTATATCCATTGGATGTCTGTTAAATATCGAATAAAAATTCCAAATATCCAATAATTGGTCTTGTTACATGTAATAGATATTAAAATTATATAAACCTTGTTCTAATCTAACATGTTAAATTTATTAGACACTGAAAAAGGCACGTTTAAATTTTGTGTACATTTAAATATCTAACACACATCTATAATTAGTACAGGATATCAAAAACTTTTAATACACATTTTTAAGATATATTGTAACTTTTATGGATCACTGGATGTAATTTAGATGTGGGCTGTGTGGGCACGGTTTTGGGCCTAAAAAGGCTCGAAATGTATAATTTTATGTTGTGCATATAATATTTCGACATGTTACATGTTTTTATTTTACTCGTATGTAGTAAACTAACAGACCCGGCCACGGGTTGCTCTGGCTAAGTCAAACGTTGAATTATATTATAGCAAACTATTCAATACAGTTAAATTATTATTTACAAATAGAGACAAAAACGTTGTAGCCGATGAAACGCCAAAGATGACAAAGTTTCGAATTTTAAAATTAAAATTTTGCCAATTTCACAGCAAAATAACTCAATCTAACACATACATACGGTAACTAATACATATCTATACCCAAATACGGGGATTAGAATCGGGAAATAATTTTCCTCAATGTTTAATATTTTTTTACAAAAAAACCAATGAGAGATTAACATAGGAAATCTATTTCTTGCATCCACAGGCAGTCAGTGACGTCACACTTTGCTTGCGTATTGTATAATATTTGTGAGTTTCAAAAAGGTAAATAAGAAAAGAAATAAAATGCGAAAATTTCGCACAGGTTTGCTAATTTTCTTATAAAATGATCTCATAATTTTAAATATTTTAAAGATGGCAACATCTGTAGTTATAAAAAGGAAAACAATATGGCTAAGTCAGAAAAACAAGTAAATTTGACAAGGTATATAGTATTTCCCCACAACTGGATTTGGCGATTTTGTTTGGCACCGTTTTGAACGATAACGATGTCGTTTTGGATTCTTTGCAAGAAAATATGGCAACTTGCATGCTTTTATTTTAGATTTATGATTTAGCTTATAATTTCATCAGTTATTATTTTTAGATTTATGATTTAGCCATAATCGCCAAATCCAGTTCAGGGGAAATACTATAGTTGTTCCTTTGATAAATATTTTAAAATTTTAAAATAGGATATCTCATGAAATATTGGGCATTTAATGTAAATACAGGTATCATTTTAAATAGAAAATATTTTGGAAAAAGATTAATATGTTATAACGAAGTGATGAGAATATTTTGAGTACGTTAAAATTTTACTAGTAAATTAAAGTTAATCAAGAGGGAAAGCATTTAGGATTAAAATAAGAAAATTGCAAGATTTTAAGATCGTTTTTTAAGCAATAAATTTGAGTCAAAATTTTATGTAAAATGCATGCACAAATAACAAATTTAATAATGAACGGCAAATTGATAAGTTATTAAAGAAAAATAAGAGAAATAATTATTTGAAGTTTCAAACATCGATGATATAGATTAGTGTTACAAAACAAATAATCAGACTTAAAATCTTCCAGACTTTTAAATGCGTTTTAAATTAAGTTTTAAAATTTAATGTTAAATAAAACAGACTTTTAAATAAGTTTTAAAATATTTAAATGGCTACTTTTTATTTAGAACATTATACGTATAGATCACGAACATCTTAAAGAAAACGAAGTGATACAGATTACAATAATGCAACAAAAAATGAAAAGGCGAGGTTATGTTGTAAGTAAATTTTTAACACGCGTGTCGCGGGAAATAAATTGTAGCATATACATAATGTATCTGATATACGATATTAACATGTTACCGCGGAATAAATTTCATATTTGTCATCCTTGGCGGAAAAAATATATCGCCAAATTATCTGGCGAACATATTTAATTCCTTTCAAAAATCATGGTTATTTTAACAAATTATATTAAGAGAGTTATGAATAATATGGAACAATATTTCGCACAATACATATTACGAAAATATACAATCTCTTGTATATTTTCGTGTTACGTTTTTGATCGCCAAATACAAAAAAAAAACTTCAAGGACGACAGAGTTTTGAAATTTAAAATTAAATTTTTGACAATTTCACGGCAAAATAACTCAATCTAGCGTATGCACATGATAACTAATACATATCTATACAAAAATATGGGGATTAAAATCGGGAAATAATTTTCCTCGATTTTTAATAATTTTTTACAAAAAATCCAATAGGCGATTAACATAGGAAATCTTTTTCTTGACTTCGCAGACGGTCAGTGACGTCACACTTCGCTTGTGTATAACTACATTAGCACTTTATCGATGTGTATAAAATCTGTTATTGTGACGTCAGTTTTCGTGAGATGAATAATTTAATTTTAATAATTTTTTAACGCTCACGTTTGGTTAAATGTATTTATTTTTATTTCAAAAATGAACTTTTTTTTTTTTTTTTTTTTTTTTTTTGGGGGGGGGGGGTAAAAATTAAACTTATGGAACTCGCAGATATTTTGGAGCAACTATAACAAAGGGCTATAACTGAAAAATAATTTGCAATTAAAACATATTGTGAATATAAATCGAGATAAAAACTATCCTATCTCTCAAGTTTGAGACTGCACACAGTGCGCAAAGTTTTGTTAAAATTGGATCATTAGTTTAGGAGTTTATCGCGGACAAACATCATGACACGAAATTTTTATACATATACAGATATCTCAGTTTTGTTGTAATTAAAAAGATATCTAACAAAAAATATATTAATACAGATTTTAAACGGAAAATTCAATTAAACTTTTTCATTTTATCCATCTAAAGATTGACCGGTGCGATTTAAGAATAAAATTTAAATACTAATATAAAATAGTTAATAATGGTTTATCTCAGAGTAAATTTCTAATTTAGAATGTCATTCTTAATGATACATATACATAATCACAATATAATGCCCAACGTGTAAGGAAAAAATGTACTAAAATTTTTTTAAATTGCCCCCATTGTCCGAAATATTGTTTTATACAGTTGTTTATGATAACAGATATAAAGTCATAAAATACAAAGTCATTACATTTTTAAATATTAAAATAATAATAAGAATAAATCCATACTACATTTTAAAATAACCAAATACATTCTACGATTATTCACCATTTAGTTAGAATTAAATTACTGAATTTCTTTGAAATTTGTTAAATGTAATCATTTTGATTCTGATTTATAATTATAAAGTTCTTCTTCAAAAAAGCGTGAAACTAAATATGACAACAATTGAATTACATTAAAAGAAACGCCTGCATTAATGGAAAAGTGCCAACAGAATGTCCAACAAAGTGTTGTACATGTCGTTTAGATGATTTTAACTGTTTACATCGGTGGTTTTTAACGGCATTTCTTGAATATATTCTTCTTAACGCTTTAGAAAAGAACAAAGTTGTAATGTTGTATTAGTGCGTGAAGTTTGCAATATTTTAGTTTGTTGAAAGTGAGAATAAAAATAAACTGTGTGTATGTATATAAAATATGTGATAAATTTGAAGGATATTTACAGCTTAAACTTTACTTGACTTTCATCAGCTATTCAATTTTGGTTTATTAGCATAGTGATCCAAAAATCATAGAAAAGGTGAAAGTAAAATATTATTCAAAAAGTATTTACAGCGGCATCATGCATTTTTAATTGAAATTCACAGAAAGACATGAGATTATTTTTATGCATCAAAAAAATTATTAGTATATTAGCTTAAATTTTCCTCATCAAATATCGTTTATATTGTATTGATTTTTTTTTTTTTTTTGACTGGCGCAGTACATTCAACAATTTGCCTCTATTCATTAGAATAAACGTTATGCATTACGCATTAGAAATTCCTCGAAACAAAGGTTCAGTATTCACAATATGGCGTCATTTGATCAGGCAGATATGTTTAAAAAGTGAGAGAATACTATGAATTAAGCGCAAAATGTTGGTGAAATGTATATATACATGTATATGCTTCATGTAAATATACATATATAATAATCCCATGATTTTTTACACATTTCAGGGAAAATGCACACAGCTACATTCAGAACTTTTACAATAAAATTATTATTGTATTAATTTGTTATTATTAAGGTTGATTTAATTAATAAATCTTGATGTATGATTTGCAGCAAACAAAAATTATCGAAATTTTAGTAAATGTTCTTAATAAACTAATAATATGCAACAAAATGCTTGTCAAAATTAAATTCTAAAGACATAAGATATTAAAGAAGTCGCTAGAGTACCCGGCATTAAATACCAGTTACAATATAGTATTTCGATGAATTTCGTAATCGAAATCTGCTATATGAATATAAATATGAAAGTTGTGCTTTATCAATAACACAGTTAAATTTACAAATGGAAGTGTTGGAAGAAAACACTGTATGCATTGGTATAGACAAAACATATGGGAGGATTGTCATTATAATTAGTACATATTTGATTAAAATATTGCCCTGGAGGAATGTGGCAAAATAAAAGCTAAAAAAATGTACGCTAAATGGAATTGTGCATGCAAAAGCATAAATTATAACAAATGAAATAATAGAAAAAAAAAAAAAAAAAGAAGAAGAAGAAATTTGAACATTGGCTGACTCATTTTTGATCACTTGAGAGTATTTCCTTCGGCTACATTTGCTATATTTTCTGTTCAATGTGCCATGTGTGGGTGTACATATATAAATAAATAAATATATATATATATATATATATGAAATTTATAGACATACATTCTAATTGCGGATCAACTCACTGGTTATGCCTACTGGGCGCTGTTGAGTGCGGAAAGTTATTTATTTTCATTTTCCTGTATGTTTAGCGTGATACGAAGGAGAAAGAAAAAGCTTTTGTTTAATTATAAATGTACTGATAGGTTTTATTTTATTTTAAAATCTTTTTAAACACGTGCATTAGCTTATAATATAATATGGCAAATAATGTTATTAAAAATGAATAAATAAATAAATAAATAAATTTTCTATAAATGGCAACTTACTAAATCTTTGATTAGGAAATATATATATATATATGTATTTTTTTTTTAAGTACTAATTACAATTAGGTATTTTATACAAAATTTTATAGAACAACATTTTAAGGAACTTAATTATGCAATACTGAAATATTTTATTTTATTTCCAATTATCGATTAATTGTAATTAACGGGTGCATTTGATTTAACCTTTAAGAAAAAATGTATTTTGCATTTTTGGCAATTTTCACTTTTAATAGCTAAGTTAAATAAATGTTCTTTAAATAAAACATGATTGACTCATTCAAACATACAGATATATTACAACTCTCTACATAACGTTGTTGAAAAATAAAATTATCTATCGCGTGTTAAAAAGGTAAATAAAAAAAAAATCTGCTATGTGACAGCAACATAATATCCATTATCTACTATTACACGTATTAAATGCATTAAATGCATTAAATGTATTTTTTTGATGTAATGTTGTCAGAAAACACAAATATACCTTTCATATCAGAAACGGAAAATTTTCCTGTATGAGCAAATTGATATATTTGCAAAAACGTATAAAACACACACAAAGCGAGTTACAAAATAAATAAATAGATAATAAAAGAATATATCGTAGTGACTTTTTAAACACCTATTTGCGAGATATGTACCTGACCTACCTGATCAGAATGACTATCAAATTTCTTGTAATAACATGCGAAAGGATATCTCAAAAATGGTTTACTTAGCAATTTTCAAGAGCATTTTACATACATTTTTGATCAATTTTTGTGTATTTATAATATTTGCATTAATATTTACTAAAAGATTTTGAATAAAATTCAACCTGATTTATGCTATTTCTGTTTATATACATGTCTGTATCAACCGTTTTATACGCATGGTCTGTTAAAAGTGCAATAAACATTAAAAAAGCTAAAGAACATAACGAGTTCAGTTTTTTTAACCGATTTATAGCTTTAGCACACCTTTTTTTTTTTTTTTTTTTTTTTTTTTTTTTTTTTTGTTACTAATTATGAACCGATAAACTAATGTGCTAAACAACTCAAATCTCGCATTCCCTTGTAAAATCTCAAAATGAATTTTAATCCATACATGATACATAATACGTTTTTATTTTTTTAAACAAAACATATCGACACTCATTTGTTTCGCAGAAATATGAATGAATGTGAAATAAATAAATACTAGAAAGAAATGTAAAGCGTTTTTACTGAATATAGTTTTGTGTACATTGCAAATTTTATTTAAATTACATTACAAATGAAAAAAACAATACTAAATATAGAGAAAAAAATATTTTTTCTTATTCTACCGTAAAAAAATAAAAATAAAAATAAAATAAAATAAAATAAAGTAAAATTTTATTTATTTATTTTTTTAAATGCATCAGCTAGAAACCTTTTTGTTTTCAGTATATTTTAAAGTTCATACAAAATAATTCTTTTACTTTAATGAAAATCATTAAAGCAGTAATACCATTTCTCCTTTGAAGGATTCCTTTAAAAAAAAAAAACGATTTTTTTTTTCTTTTTGTACCTAACAAAGGCAAAGGATTTTCATGTAAATAGAATATATCGATTGTTCTTCAAGATATTTTCACTTTCATTACTACAAGAGATTATTTGAAAAAATACTTAAAGAAAAGTTATACGAGTTTTTCATTTAAAATATCTTTAAAATAGCTCATTTGCAAAGCGAGAAGTTAAACGTGACAGTGATAAAATGAATTTAAAAGGTAGAGCTATGCTAGTGGCATGATGCCAGTATTAGAGTTATAAATAATTACTTTCAGCAAGGTATTCGAATCACGTATTTTTTTACGTTTTAAATATATTTCGAATATATATTTCAAATAATATGTTAAACTGCAGTATTGTTTGTATTAAATTTTGAATAGAAAAGTTAAATTTGCATTCAATATATTAATTTGGCATATTTTACCGCAAAATTTGAAAAAAAAAAAAGTTTATCTTCCATGATTTATGCTTAATTTTAATACAAGTAATACTTTTCTAAATATTTAATAATAATAAGAATAATAATAATAAAAGTTTTGTTAAGCATTTAATATCTTACATAGATAGAAGCATAAAATATTATTCATTTTTAATTTTTGTGATATGTTAGCATAAATGTTGCTGATTTCCATTTTCTTGTATTCCGTATTCCTTTGACAATAGTTACACAGATAATTCATAAACGAGATATATTATTTGACAATACATAAATGAAAAAAAAATAATGGCTATTGTATGATATTACAGTTTATTTTTACTGAAACATTGCGTTTCAAATGTTATATGTTGTTTTTATAAATCATGTGCATTTATACAAGTAAATCTATACAGGTCATGCGAAGATAACTTATAACGTATATATAAATTTTCAGTTCAACCACATAAGGCATTTAGATAGTATCGCACTTAAATAATTTGAACCCATAAGCCATAATGATGAAGTATTTTTTGTTGTGCCCTTGTAAGAAAAGTGTGAGTGTTAGATTGAACCAAAATATGTACTGTTTTTGCGACAGTAGCCCGTATGATAGCTATAAATTTTCAGCTCAATCGAATAGGCGTTTAGACGCTATCGCATTTTAAAAATTTGGGCACACATACATAACGATAAGGAATTTTTCTTTATGTTCCTGAAAAAAAAAAAAAAAAAAAAAAAAAAAACTAAGAGCTAGATTTACCAAAATCTATATTTTTCGTGCAACAGTAACCCGTAAATTCTCATAAATTTTCAGCTCATGCGAATAAGGCGTTGAGACCTTATCATACTCTAAAATTTGGCCGAATAGACCATAATGATAAAGAATTTTTTTGGTTTTTTAAGTGCCAGATTCACCAAACTCAATAGTGTTCGTACTACAGTGACTTATAACATACATATAACCTTTCAACTCATTCGAACAAAGTGTTTAAACCTTACCGTGTTCATACGTACACCCATACATACATATATTACGTAAAAATTTAACTCGGGGAACCTCAAACTATGTGTAAACAACAAAATCTCAAATTCTGAATTTTAACATGATTACAATGCTGTTCTTACATATGCATGTTCGGATAATAATAATAATAATAATGTATTATATGAACGTTTATTTAAATGTACTCCTTTAAAATTCTGTATAACATCTTTATTTATTTATTAAAATTCTGTGAGGGAGAAAATTAATATGAACCTCTGAAAGTAACTGCTGTTCTAAAGTAAACAAAAAATCCATTTAATAGCAAATCTAGACTAAACGGAATTTATCGTTCTACATCCGCATTCTTTATTAAATATTTTTTCACTAATGTATCACAGCAGTTCATTCGTAAATTTTGCAGTTGGGATGTTTCACTTCAATAAGTCTACATTGGTATTTACTTCACTGAACACAAAAGGCGCATACATACAATTGATAAAATTGGCAGAAATCAGAAAAAAAAAGTGACAGCTCAGAAGAAAAAAACAGCTTACAAAATTAAGGGAATAAAGTTGGGGGAGAGGAAAAAATGGCACCATTTAATGCTTTGTTTCTTTTTTCTTACTTTTTTTTTATTAAGAAGTGAATAAAATATTTCAGAGCAAAACAGTTTATTAAATGACTTTAAATAACAAAGGATAAATTAATGACTTTTTTCTGATTTATTACGCAAAAAAAATTTTATACAGCAACAAACTATTGTTTGATTCAGTCAACTAAAAAGGAAAACAGCTTTACATACATATATGTATTTATATTTAATTTCATTTGTAATAAATAAGACTTACTTAATTCGTTCCAAAATTAAATATTACAAATAAAAGATTCGCGAAAGCAAATAATGAATAAGTGATGCAAAATGAAAAGGGCAAGGAAGAAATTTCACTTATTGTTTATTTTTCGGCAAAGTGATTTTGTTTTACTTGTTGCAATTTTTATAAACCTTAAATAAATGATAATAACTATGTATTATAATATTAATTTATAGTGCAATTAAATGTTGAACATGAGAAAAATATTGTTCTATGTAATTTATAAAAATATGTGGTAATTATACCTAGCATTATTTTATATTATTAGTAAAAAATGAACACTTGTACGTATATATTTTTGGACAATTTTTTTGAAAAAGTTAAATAATAATAATAATAATAATAAATGAAATATATCCGTAACGTACATTACGTTTCTTTTAATTCACTTTTGTTTAAAACAGATGACAAACATTATATATATACCTATGCCTATGTGTATAGAAACTTTGTATAATGTAACTAAATCATATATTCAAACGTTATTTCCCACTATTCACTTATTAATTATGTAATTTTATTGTACACTGCAAATAATATGTCCTATTTGCTGCCAGAAATTTTCTGCTGTTTGAGAAAATACGTTCTGACAACGTAATTTTTTCGCAAGTTACACGTACTTTCTCAAATTACAGAGAATTTCTGGCTGAAAAAAGGACATATTTTTTACACAGTATACATGTTATAATAATTACTGTTTAAAATTCCCCTTTGTATTTTTAATTAAATGTTAAATAAATACATGAGTTAGATATTGCATTAATAGTATTTATTTATGAAATACATAAAATTTAGCCGCATTTCACGAAATTGCATTACAAAGAAAATGTGTAAATTTCGTAAGACTTATCGCAGAACAATATCATGCATTCTCCTTATCTTGTCTGATGATTTAAATTGAATTTATCTGCGCATATTACCGATATTTTAATTTTTTTTTTCCATATCTCAAAATTGCTAATATGATATAGTTCCATATAAGCGGTTTATTTCGAAAAACTGCTTTCTATATGTTATTGTAAGGTCTATAACAAAAGCCGGGCTGACATATTCTTCTAACCTTTTCCTCTAGACGCGAAATACAATCTTTTATTACAAGCTGTTAATTTTGATCAACATTTTATTGCTTTTTTGTAATATCCTAAAAGGTTTCAAGTAACTGAATTTGTCTGGAGACCATACAGGAATAAGCAATTAGAATTTGGCAAGATTCATTTTTGGAATAGCATTTGAAATATTCGGCATGTTATAATTACGTTGAATTGACGTTATTATTACGTATATTTTATTTGCTTTAAAATTTGTTCTTAATGTTGCAGATTGCAGTATATTCCTAGTCCTAACGTAATTGTTGTGTTTTCTGTCACCGCGAAAATTATAATTAACAGTCAGTTCCGTTTGTAGACTAATTAGTTCAAGACTGATAATCAGGTTACGTAAAAGTTTATGGGATAACTCTTTCAATGAGTTCACTTAATATGCAATTCCAAACCGCAGAGGTATGTGAAAAACATAATAATCAGCTGTTTATATTTAGTTGTGGTTCTAAAAATTGAAATTTTAAAACCAATCGTATAATAAAGTTATTTAAATTTTATTTGATGTATAATTTGTAATAATATATATCAAATATTCATCATAATTTTTATTTTTGTAAAAATATTATATATATATATTTTTTTTTTTTTTTTTTCAGGTATGAAATTATGCGATTTTTACAGAAAATAAAGAATTTTTAGATAAGTATATATCTTGGACAATTATATTTTTTACAATTGGTATCAAAACATCTCACAATGATTTTTCTTAAATTTATTTTTTCTAATAATAATTACACTTTATATATATATATATATGCAAATAGTAACGCAAAATTATTTGTTGTTCTTTTTAATATTTTATTAAAAGATAATTAAAAATGTAATACTTTTTAATATTTTTAATGTGTAGTTTGAAACAAAAAAATTATCATTATCTTTTTTTTTTTTTTTTCAATTTATCTTTTCTCATTTTCCTTTTCTCCAATAACTGAAGATCAGTGGACATTGTCAAAAATTTTTATGATATTATATGGAAAGTAATATCTTATTTTTGGTAGATGCGCGTTTTGTGTTAATTGAATTTTCACATATGGTAAAGTAAACATATTTTTTATTATTATTATTATTATTAGGATATATTGTACGAAGTCTATAACAATGCAGTTAATATTCCACATCATTATATTTATTATTATTTTTTTCATTATTTATTATTATTATTATTTTTTTTTAATCAGACCACCAAATGTTAACATAAAACATGGATGCCATGTCATGCTTTTATGAGAATATTAAATTTCTTTCTTTCTTTCCTTCTTTTATTTTTCTAATATGTATTTCATGGAAGACTTTGGTCATATTACCAGTGAAATTAAAACTATTTTTGTAGATAATGAAATATGAAAAACAATATATATATGTATATATATAAGTTTTATACTAGTTGTTTGTTTATTTATCTGTTTTATTTTTTTATTATTAAGTATTTCAGAAAATTATTTTCTTATACTGAAGCTTTTACATTTAAAGCATGGTTGGTATAAGAAGGGTAGATGCGAATGCATGCATGGATGAAAATGTTAAAAGGCTTCTTGTCCCTTGCAATTATATATACTACTTTTGAATCGTACAGAATATAAAATTTGAATTTTGTAAAATTTCACGTGCCCCTTGAGTTCTAGCAAATCTTAATGTTCGTAATCTAGTTTTTATGCGCATGATAATAATGCAATACCACATCTTAATTCATGGCACTTTGTTGTCTCTGAAGAAAACATACTGGCCACGGTCCACAGACGTTTTTACGATAATGTGTTTTGTGCCAAATCGCTCTGTCGCATTAATCTGAATACAAGAAAGACAAGATTAAACTGGACTGGAGAGCATACAAATTATACAAATGCGAATGTTGTTTTTATCTGTCTGTATTTTTATGTTTGTATCTTGCGTTTTTCCAGAAAGAGATTCACGTCCTTTTCTTGTCTGAAAATAATAGCAAATCCGTCGCTATAAAATTTTAAATTACGCATTTTAATCAAAGGAATAATCCACGTGTTGACCACAATCCTTTTTAGTGATCAAATAGACATACGGCATTCAACATAATATTCTGAATGGTCAAAATTATTCAGATGAATTAATTGCAAAAGTGTGGTAGCCTAAGATTCTACTGTTCGTAATATGTTTTTGTAATGGACAATAACATTCAGCGACATTCATCTATGCTTGTAAAATGATGCTTTTTTTTATTAAAGTCTATAGTAAAATGTAGTGGGCATTTCATTAACATCATTTAAATGCGATGGAACACATATGATGTGATTTTAATATTAGTTGTTTTGCAGCATACTTCGTTTATTAATATATTTAATTGTACCAGCAATTTCATTCAGTATGACCTTCTATACAAGTTCCTGTGCTTAGAAACTTAATTTTTTCTAAGGAGAAGAGATGATAATCAAGGTTCAGATGTAGTATAGATGCATTACATTATAAATTTTTAAACTATGTAAAAACATAAAATTTATTATATTTATAATTTTTGCTAAATGATAGATAAACAGTGAAAAAATGTATAATTTTATTTTCAAATAAGTTATTAAGTTCATAGGCTGTGATTATTACAAAATAAACACGTAAGAATTATGTAATATATTTGTCTTTAATATATCTACATTCTTGAAAATGTAGATAGCACACTAAAGTAGGTTATGTACATTTTCAAGAATGCATTAGATAATTCATTAATTTTCAAGAAATCATTAAATGGCACACATAAAATAATCCTTATTAACAATAACTTTTATATTTCTTGTAACAATTGAAAGTAAAAATCTCTAATGGAAAAAATAAAATTTTAGACGTAAGATTTCACTCTGAAGTCTTTGAACTTACATTTTCTTTTTTTTTTTTTTTTTTTTTTCATTTTACTATCAAGGTAAGTATAACCAGTAAAATTCTTTTAGATATCAAACCAAGATTATATAATCGAACGTGATCGAAGACACAGGATAGGATACATATTTTATGTAACCACTCCTCGTGTGTAAAATAGGGCAAAATAACTTCATATTTTTTCGATGAAATGAGACAAATGAAAACCAGGAGAAGAGAAATATGCATTGACACTTTCGCGACCGCTGACGTAGATTCACGTCATTTGAAAAACTGTCACTCCACCAGTGGGAGTTTCTTTTGCAAAATGCATGTTATATGTTTCTTAAATTCATATTTGTACAATCAATATATTATGGTTACAAAATTTTTTATTAGAAAGAGTATGATTATAATGTATATCCATTTGTAATATAAATGTAAATACAGAAAATTTTGTTCTCAAACATTGTGACTTGGGAGAATAACGCACACAGGCGGACCTTATTGTCAAAAAGTCAAAAAATCAAAGCATGTCAATTGGCCGCGAAAGTGTTAATGAGTTTGACGTTTTTATATTAGGCATTATGTTTCGACCACTGGAATAAACTTTTAATTATTATTATTATTGTTGTTGTTATTTTTTTTTTTTTAATCTGAAGCGATGATTATATTTTGCTTTATATTTAGTGTAAAGAAATAACTAAAGAAAAAAAATCAGGTCTTTTAGTAGACCGTTGATTGAATACACATTTTAAATAGTAAACTTCAGTAATCATTTTCAATGCTTCTCTATGATTGAGTAATACATTGATAAATAAGTAGGGATATCCATTTAGGGAATTCCGCAAAAATAATAATAAATAATACTATAAATATTATAATAAATATTGATATAATTATTATCCTATTCCTTAATTAGATAATGAGAATTATTTCACTATGGAGATATAAAATGTTCAAAAGACATGCTTACAGAAAGTTGTTCCTGGATGTGTTACAATTGAAAAGGAAATGAAATTACATTTTTATATTTTCGCAAATAATACATAAACAAGAAATCGCAATGTATGGTCAAGATATATTCAGTATGAGAACTTATAATAACCTTTTTTGAATTCTATAGGGAAGATTTAGATTTTTTTTTTTTTTATACTTAAAAATTATTATTTCAAATTTTCAAGCGAATATCAGTTTTATTTATTTATTTATTTATTCTTTCTTTCTTTTTGTTTACGTATAGTTTCTATTTTTATGTTCAATTACTTTTTTATTTGAAATTTCTATACAAAGGGAATGCACTTATCTTGTCACAAACAACCTTTAAAGCCTTGTTAAAGATTTATTTCTGCAAATGTTTTTCACTAATCGTCTACTTCAAAAGCTAACAAAAGAACTTATTTTTTGCCAAAAGCTTTATTTTTCTTATAGGAGAATGTTTAGTTTTATGTGTCACATTTGACACATGCCCTGACATAATGCTGGTCTAGTCTAAATTATACGTTTATATTTTGTCATGCATTTACTTTTCTATTATTTCATTTGCTTAAAAAAAAAAAAAAGAGAGAGAGATATTAGCAGAGATTTTTTCATTATATATATATATATATATATATATATATATATATATATATATCTGTGTGTGTGTGTGTGTTTATAAGAGTTATACTTCTTATTCATATATTTCTTAATGACACTAAAAATATTTCTGTTTTCTGTTCCTTATTCTGAAATTAATCAGTGTATTTTGTAAGGTATATCTGGACGGCATATCTCAATCTTGACTTAAGTATCTTAAGTTATAAGTAAGAAATAGCACGATACTCAAATCCAAATACAAATAAAGTTTTATTAGAGCTTAAATGCAAGGAGGATATTTGGGCTAAACTCAATAGCAACTCTTAAATAACATTAGAAATATAATCTCAATAACTAACTTAAGTAAATGCAAACTGAATCTCACCAGTAAATATACTGTAGTAGGATGATGACTGATCTGGGTGACTCACGACACTTCTCCAACTTAGACTAAGGTGGTAGGATACCCTGTATCCACCTAACTCTACACTATAATTCAACATCTTCAAAACCACCACAACATTTATCGAACTACGAAACTTAATCGCCTAAGAACAATTCTGTTTTACTCCACACCTCTACTTCACACACCAAAGATAAATTCTTCACCAAAGATAAATTCATATTTATAATTAATCTCCATCAACTCTAATCACTTCACTTAACAAACTCTAAAACCTTTTTGTATTAAAACTTCCTCGCAACTTCTTTTCTTATTTGCAGCGCTATGCTGACTCAAAACTATGCCATCCTTAAAATTCGCTGAGTACTGTCGCCGAAGCATTTTTATCTTTCCCAACACTCGCGTTGCTGGATCCAGCATAATTTCAAAAAGCCTGTGGTGACTTACCACAACCCCAACCTTACAGCCCCCTCCAGTAGAAAAAAAAATTCACGTAAAAATTCACAACGGGTTTTTACACGCTAAATTTTTTGAAGTTCACTATCCCATCTATTCTAAGACAACGTAATTTGAGACCAGCCGTCACCTATAGTTTTAAAACTAAACTTTAGAATAATTTAGAAAATGGGGGGGAAAGTTTAATTTACAGAGCAATGAAATGATTGCTGCTTAAAATACTAGGGTTAGTAAAAAAATGTGTTCCTGAGAGTAAAACCGGGTAACCCCGAAAAAAAAAAAAAAAAAAGGAACTATAAGTTTTAAACTAAATAAGGTTCGTATACAACTGGATACTCGGGAACTAAAAAAAAAAAAAAAAAAAAAAAAAAAAAATGATTGAGTTTTAGCCCATTAAAACACAGAAGGGATTAACAGTTCTCTTCCTGTCAGGCCAGAAAGGCAAAATTCATGAATTGAAAAACGAATTCGACATTCAATAAAAAAAGTTCAATAATAATTTCATGAAAAGTCCATGCATCACAAAAAAAATCTCGTAGTCTAAAGTTGCACATGATAACAGTAAGTCGAAAACGAAGTCTTTATTAAAAAATAATTCTGGAACAAGAATTGCAGCTTCAAACGAGCACAGGAGATGACTAAACGAAGGTCAGCTTTACGTAGCTTCAGACCTCAAATTAAGCTGGCTTTCCATGCCCGGTGAAAATCAGATTGAGACTGTAGACATCAGTTTACACTGACAGTCCATCTCCGGTTAAGATCAGACGAAATGGTTGCGGACATCAAGAGATTCTGGGCGTCAGAAACAGTTCATCAAAAATGGTTCTGTAATGCAAAATCTGCTTACGGTATCAAAAGAATAAATGAAGTTAAACTACAACATGTAGACAAATAATCGAGACAGTGTATCTAAAGATACACAAGTAGGACCTATACAATAATTATTTCCCACCTAGCTAGTGCATGAGCAAAATAACTAAATTGTTAGTTTAATTAATTTTAGCGTTAATCACGATTTGCATGCAGGTTAAAAAAAAAAAAAATCCCCACTCTATAACATAGATATTCAGTACTTTAAGTACATATACAAAAGTTTGACAAATACAAATATTCAGTTTTTATATACAGATACAAAATTAAAAGAAATATAAAGAGGGGAATATATATACAAGGGGTTAAGAAAAAACGTTATATTCTCCACTCTGCAGGTAATGGCTAGAAAGGAATAGAAATTAACGGACATACAGAAAATATATATTAGAACAGAACAAAAATGATGACATCGAAGCTAAGCATGAATTTCAGTCTAAAAGTTCTTGCATAAATTTTGAATTTCAGTTGGTTTTTGCGTAGTTTGAGAAAGTTCATACTTTCATTAAAAAATTCTAAAAGGTAAAGTCCTGAAATCTTCATGTTATGTTTAACATTTTGGTTCAGCTCTGGCAGAAATAATACACTTTGTATCAAAAAAATAAGGAACGGTATCACCTGATATATGTTGGAATCTGTAACATCAGGAGAATCAAACATCGTAGTCAGGCTGGTCTTTGCACTCGTCAGGGAAATAACAGGTCTGGAGGCTTGCAAAACGAAGTGAGGCGTGGGAGAGGCAATTTCTGATATAGGATCGAACCCGGCACCTTGTCGCTGTCCATAGTGTCAGAAGACGATTCAGCTCGCTCTCTACTCGTTAATTTCGAGGTCCTGGGGAGCTTACAAGCTTGAAAACAGTTCAATGCATTAGTGGAGATTACAACATTTCCTTTTAACTTGATAAAGACATTTTTAGAATCAGCGCTTTTTAGCCTTTCGAATTCTTTTACTTTTACAACATTTTCATTAAAAATCAAGGAATCTGTCGCCTTGACAGGTGTAGAATTTAAATGTAAATTATCATGAGATACATTTAAACTAATAGAGCAGTCTGTTAGTTTAACAGGTGCAAAACACAACATTGATTTATTTGCGAAAGGTTTAGCCGCCACATTTAATTGAATCACATTCTTCTTTAAATTGGTAGTTAACTGAGATTTACCAGTAGAAAAAGATCGGGAAGCAACATTTAAATGAGCGTTATTTTCTTCTAAAAAAATAGCATGTTCGTTTAGCTTAACTTGCACAGGAGTACCAGCAATAAATACAGAATTGGTAGCAAAATTAATCTTAATGTTATGTTCTTTTAGAAAGTTTAGGCCTATTATACACGGATATTGAAAATTGTCAAGTGCATAGAATGGCCATAGCACTTCAAAATCGTTCAATTTTACTTTTAAATTAAGCACACTCTGATTTACACAGGACTCGACCTTGAGCCGTAATTACCTTATAAGGGATTTAATGGTTTGTAGGAAAAATATTTCATGTAAGTATCATATGATAAAAACGATTTTTCAGCTCCAGTGTCACATTATGCCGGCATAACCACATCATGTAGGATAAGATTCATATGAGGTAAGTTTACTGGACAATTAGAAATATAATTTAGAAAGATAGATTGCACTTGGGAATTAGGAGAGCTCGGTTGATTCCTTGCAATATTTTCAGGTTGATTAAAATGACTGTTGCTTGGATGTTGAAAATGAGTAGCCTTTTGGCGGGCGATTAAAATTATCATTTTGAGGTGGGGGGGGGCGAAATTTTCGCGCAGTTCATTTGGAACATTTACGTTTTCCTGCTGGCGATTAAAGCTATTTTCTGGTTTAACAGCATGCCTGCCTTGATATTTATCTAACATCTGAAAGAGAGTATCATAAGATGCGACAGGTTTTAAATCAAGGTAATCCTGGATTTGAATTGTAAACAGCGGTGTTATAATATCCAGCACTGCAGAGAAGGATAAATTTAATTCTAATTTCTTAATTAGGTCAAGTTTACGGAGCAAAAATTTTGTGGGCTTATCATAAAACGACATTTTAGTCGTATAATGCTCCTGCCGTAGTTTTGCATTGTCTGTAGTTGAGGAAAAGTTGCTTGTAATTTTAACTTTTAAATCCTCATAAGTAGAGCTTTGGCCAAGCGAATGAGAAGAAATAAAATCATACCATAATTTTACTTTTCTTTTAAGTAGTATTTTAACCAACTAATCTATCAGCAATATCAATTTGACAAAGTTCAAAGTACTGCTAAAGTTCATTAAAGAAATCAAGCACATTATCAGAGCCACTAAAATAGACTCGAGAAGGGGGGGATGTAGAGCGAACAAGGGCGTCATTGTGAGGCTAATGTGGACGCCATACCTGAATCTTAACTTAAGTATCTGAAGTAGTAAATAAGAAATGGCACGAGACTCAAATTGAAATACATATAATGTTTCCTGAGAGCTTAAATGCAAGGAGAATATTTGGGCTAAACTCAATAGCAACTCTTAAATAACTTTAGAAAGATAATCTCAATAACTAACTTAAATAAATGCGAACTGAATCTTACCAGTAAAAATACTGTAGTAGGATGATGACTGCTCTCGGTGATTCACAACACTTCTCCAACTTAGACTCAGGTGGTAGGATTCCCTATATCCACTAAACTGTACACTATAATTCAACACCTTCAACATTACCACAACATTTACTGAACTAAGAAGCTTTATGCCCTAAGAACAATTCTGTTCTACTCCACACCTCTACTTCACACACCAAACATAAATTCTTCACCAAAGATAAATTCATATTTATAATTAATCTCCCACAACTCTAATCACTTCACTTAACAAACTCTAAAACCTCTTTATATTCAATCACACTCCACAACTTCCTTTCTCTATTGTAGCGCTATGCTGACTCAAACTATTCTATTCTTAAATTTCGTCGAGTACTGTCGCCGAAGCACTTTTAGCTTTCCCAACACTGGCGTTGCTGGATCCAGCATAATTAAAAAAAAAACCTGTGGTGACCTACCACAAACTCAACCTTACAATTTATTCAATATTTGCATTTGCTTCATATTGATACATTATGACAACTTATTGACATACAGTTTTGGTATTTTATATTAAATACGTTTTATATCTCCTTAAATGAAAATAACTATTTTTAATTGATGGATTTTTACAAATATCAATACACACACAAAAAAAAAAAAAAAAAAAAAAAAAAAAAAGAATATAAATTTTTAAATATAAATAAACACACCCACATACACGCATACACACACTCAGAAATAGATCTATCTATATTTATCTATGTATTTTTATATATAAAGAGAAAAATATAATGAAAGGTTAAAAATCAAATTTAATAAAGTGTTTTCTTTATAATCTTCTTATAATCTTCTTCTTTCTTTATAACCTTTTAAATATTTTTTTCTATACAAATAATATTTTATTTTGCATTTAGAACTGCAGGATTTTTTTTTTCCTTGTGCGATGTAGGGAACTAAGGTAGTTTTTCTTTCTACATCCTACTGTTTTCAAAATGCAATAATAATGGCTTTCCTGAGATGGTAAAATTACAATTACAATTACAATTAAATTTTTTCTAATACGATAGCTTAAATTACGCATTTACGATGTTTTTTGTTATATTTGCATGTCTTACAATTTTTGAATCTGACATGTGTTGTACTTATATGCATATATATATATATATATTAGGTTCAAGATATCAAATAAATATTACGAATATTATAAACTATATCTAATTTAATGAAAAATTCAGTACATGTGGGGAAAGAAAATTGCAATTTTTGTAAAATTGTATTATTTTAACTCTTTAACTGTATTAACATTTTTCTTTCTAAGGAAAGATTTGAAAAACTAAAACATTAATATACATTAATAATAAAACTGAATAAATACTAATTACAAATATTACCAAAAAGTAATCAAGTCTAAATTTGTTTATATATCAGATTACTTTACACTGGTGCTCTACAGATGCTATATTGTTGCGTTATTTTTTCCCTGTATAAATAAAATGAAAATTAGCAATGTTTTTTTAAAAAAGAGCTTAACTGAAAAATTTAAATTACACTATAAAACATCAAAATCAAAATTCAGAGTCTAAACTTTTATTTATTTATTTATTTATTTATTTATTTTTTTATGCTGACTAATAATAAAGAAATTGGAAATAAATATCCATTACATTTTTCAGCTATTTATTTCCGAACATTTTCTGAAGCAGATGGTCAAATGACTACTTTCGCGTACGTTATCACATGTATGCATATTATAATTAAAAAATATATATTTGATATTATACATATGGAAGCACAACAAGTATCATTATCATGTACTTTTAAATAATCTGTACATATCCAACATCATAATAAGCATTATTTAAATATTTTTGTATAAGTATTGTTAAATTAGACCTATTTGAATCGTGTTACTGGAATAAGTATTATTACTGCAAATGTCATATTTCAGTAACATGTAGTGAAATTATGATAAGTATAAATAATTAATTATGGACAGAGCCACTATTGTGTATTCTATGTAGCCAACATTTCACAAATTACATTTCATATCCTAAATCCGGCTTCTAAACACTCAATAGTTCAGTATATTTGTTGCCAAAATTAACTATGACATAAGTACAATTATTAACCTACTAATTTAAAACTCGATTTCATTTAAATTAGTTTAGAATATTGGTTCTCAAATTTCAAGCATATTCTTAAAAAATATTCTGTTTTATTTAAATATATCCATGCTATTTGCAATTAATTGCTGAGTTTTTATTTGAACCAATCTTATTATCAACATTTGTACAGTTTATTTTTATAGTCTATTATAAAATAATTATTTTTTGAATGATACATGTTGTTAAAAAGTGCAAATGTTGGGGAAGAAAAGGAATTAATGTTATCATAAATGTTTCATTCATTCTTTCTTTCTTTGTAATTGTCTTCAGATATGCGATATACTGATTGAAATAATTTGTCAATGCTGAATTTGAAACTAAATATAAAAAAATAAAATAAAATAAAAAAGAATAATTAAATAAAAATTAATAACCTCTCACAAAATTAATTGTTTTTCTAAAAATTACTTGTGAAAGAAAGGAATCAAAAAGTCTTTCAAATATAAAAATAATATAAATATTCAATTATTCAATTAATAAAAATAATTAAATTATTGGGAAAGGAGAACGAACCTAATGGCAGGTATTTTCCAAATGCAAAAGCTGAATTAAAAATATGTAAGAGTAATTAATCTATAAACAATATTTGTATGATTACATTTTTATTAAATATTACTACAAAAATTGTTGCAATTTCTCTTAATTTTTTAATAAATCACTAATTGTTTTCTTCAAAAAGAAGTGCAATAGCATTTCTGCAATCATTTAAATTCTTGTCGGAAATATATTTTTAAACCTTATGGCTGTGCCATTTGTTAAAATTTCCAAAAATGATGGTTGCTGCTTTTCTATTACGCACAAATAAATTAAATATTTTTCAGTTTATAACACGTCCTATTCTAGAATAAATATTCTAATGAAGAATGATACAATCTGAAAATCCGTTTGAAAAAAAATATATATATATATATCGGATTTTTATGACATATTATTTTTCTTCCAAAAAGGATTTGTATTTCAAACAATTTTTGAATCAGTTTTGATTCATTTTGATAATGTATTTTTCATATTGTTTTGATACATTTTAATGCACTTTGATATTGTAAACAAATCATGAAGTCATTCTCTTAAGCAAAAAAATGCAGATTTGTGTAAAAAAAAACCTATTTTATATTCATTTAAGAGTTTTATCCTCATTTGCAAAAATACTAATATTCATACTTGTTATGAATAGATATGTAATAGTTTACTTAAATTAGATCGTAAAGATTACGCCTCGAATTCGTAGATATACATAATTTAACATTTTTGTAATCTATCATAAAATAATTAATCCTTGAATGATAAATGATGTTAAAAAATGCAAATGTTCTGAGAAAAATATTTAAATAAAATATTCATGAGTACTTCATTCTTTTTAAATGTTCATTTTTTATTGCATGAGTCTTTAGATATGCGATATGTTGCCAGAAATAAATTAGTAAGGCTGGATTTGAAACAAAATATTTTTCTAAAAATATTTTAATAATCTATCATACAGTGTATAGTTTTTCTTAGAAATGTATGTGAAAGAAAGTAAACGAAATAGTCTTTAAAAATATAAAAGTAATATGAAAACAGAAAATAAATATTTATTTGTTGAAATAATAAATATAAATATATTTTTGCTATAGGAGAACAAACTGTACGTCTGGAATTTTTCAAATGTAAAAATAGAGTAAGAAACATATCTGAGTAATTTTACATTTGAATTTCGCTATGGAATAATTTTTCGGCTTTCGGTGAAAGTAGGTACTGTACGCATTTATGTAACACAGTCCCTGCTAGGTTTACGATAGATTCAATACATCTTCTGCGGCATCTATGGGCGGCAGCTACAGTTAATTTAATTTACACGGGCATTACGGTGCGTTGTATGCCAACTTCTCTTTAATTATTCCTTTAAGGTGTATACGAGCCAAATAAATGACAAAGATATTTCGCGTGTTCCAAGTTATTTCTTATTGGTACAATATATCATCCGGTAAGATGACAGATTTTTATCCGACATGATCTAACCCTTTTTGTACGGAAATATTCCATATTTTGCATTTTTGCCCTTTAAATAAGACTATCCTGATAATCTACTGATAATTGCATTAAGTTTATAAGAATTAACAAAGAAAAAAAAAAGAAAAGAAAAAAGTTACTTTATGCGAAAATAATTGCAACCTTTAAGAAGGAATAACGATTCTACTATGTATATATATATATATATATATATGATCAGATTAATTGTTCGAATTATTGATAAAATTTAATAATCTTTAAATTTCAACTATACGCTCTGATTATCAATATGTATATATAATAATAAAGCAAATATTATACATATACGTTTCAAAATTGATTTATTACATAATTGATTTATTACAGATTTATTACATAAAATAAATAAAAAACATTAAATAATTAAAAAAAAAAAAAAAATCTTAAAAATGTGTTTCTGATACTTTCCTATCTTTCTCTCTCTCTCTTTTCTTTTCTTTTCTTTTCTTTTTTTTTTTTTTTTTTTTTTTTTTTTTTTCTATTTGACGACTTTATTTTTTCACAATTTCTATTGCAATTTTTTAAGTTTTGTTTTAGCAATTTGAAATAATATGAATACATAAAACGATTTTTAAAAAATGATCGTAAATAAATTCCTTTCCAAAGACTTCAAAAAAGAAACTGTATCTAAATTCAAAATCGAACATATTTAATAAATAAGTAATTGTAAAATATATTGTTTCAAAAATTGTCATTAAACAATTTCTCAAAAATACAGTTATTTAAATGAACAGTTTTTTAGATTTTTTTTTTTTTTTTTTTTTTTTTTTTTTGAGGGGGTTGGGGCCGATATGCGTAATATAATTAAAGTGATTTAAAAGTAGATAAATATTATTTTACATTAACTCTCAATAAATTACATAATGGACAACAAGAAACTGTTTTTTTAAATATAAACATTAAATTGCTAACATATATAAAAATATATTGTACTAAAAAAGTTATAAATTCAAAAGAAACTAGTATTCTGTGGCCACCACAAGACTTTCTTCTATATTTTCCTATACAAATTCACGCAGTAACAATATTTAAAAAAAATAATAATAAATAAAAATACGATTTTTTTTCAAAGTTTTTTTTCGTTAAAAAAAAAAAAAAAAAAAAAAAAAAAAAAATCGATAACTTTGTTTTAAATTATCACATATTTATAGTTCAACCATTCGTTTTAAAGATATTGACGAGACCTTTCGAAAGCTACCCATCTTGAAAATTTAGCCCCCCCCCCCCGGGGGGTACTTTCCCCAGGGGGTGGGAAGCGATGACCGAGATTTTTTTCCTAATTAACTACTACTATTATCAATAATTCATATTAATTTCACAATCACAGGTTAAGAATAACTCCCATTATGTACATTTATACGAAATTTTGTCCTATACTGCCATGTTAAAAATTTAGAAAAAATACGATCACAGCACCACCTGTTGAGTGATTGATCCCCAAATCTAATCACCCCAGTTTATGTCAGGGGCCAACTAAATACCAAGTCTGGTTAAATTTCGTTAAAAAAAAAAAAAAAAAAAAAAAAAACGATTTTTTTTCTAAGTTACTTTTTGTTAAAAGTAAAAAAATCGATAACTTTGTTTTAAATTATCACAGATTTATAGTTCAACCATTCGTTTTAAAGGTATTGACGAGACCTTTCGAAAGATACCCATCTTGAAAATTTACTCCCCTCGAGGGGGGACTTCCCCCCAGGGGGGTTCACGAGGCTCCTACGCATACAAAATTTTTTCCCCAGTTGACTACCTCTATTATAAATAATTCTTGTAAATTTCATAATGATTACTAAAAAATAATTCTCTTTATACACATTTATACAAAATTTTGTCCAATATCACCATGTAAAAATTTAGAAAAAGCGGGATGGCAACGCAGCCTGTAAGACAATTTTTACCAAAAGTTGATAGGCACTAATTTATGTCAAGGTGCAACTACATACTAATTTGTATGAAATTCTGTGCAGTAGTTCCTGAGATACAGTTGCCACAAAATTTTGTCACACACACACACAGACAGACAGACTGACAGACAGACAGACAGACATTTTCTAAAAAGGGTCAAATCGTGTTCTACAGCTCTCAAAACGTGTAAATCCATCAAAAACCCGAGGTCGAAAATTTTTACGAATCCAATACTTTCTCTATATTACATATAGAAGAAAGTAAAAACTACAAAATACTATTCCAATTTAGACTATTACTGTCTAGCGTTCTCATTTGAAAACATCTAATAAAAAGAGCTAAAATCTAAGTAATTCCTTGTAATTATTTTCTCTATTTAGTGACAGTTGATAAGGCAGCTATACAAATTCCATAACTATTTTATATATCTGCTGTTAATAAAATTTTTGTTATTAGGATCGCTCTGGATATTTCTTTTCTTTTAATATTTTGCACAGATGTACCAAAAAGTCAAATTTTATTTTTATAAACGAGGATAAGCCAGAAAGTAAAGACTGTTCATTTTTCAACAGAAAAAACACAATATTTTTTTCAACAAATTATTCGGGTACATACTTGTAGCTTCCTTCCCTTCTTTACATAGTAACACCCTACTCTTAAAAATCGGTCATATCTGCTCACAGGGTTTCGGAATTCCAATATTCTGTTCTTCTTCCTCTAGTTCCTTAAACCTACTTATTAACGCCTTACTTAATCGTTATTTAACCGGATTATGACTAGAGGGGATACATGAGGGGGTGGGGTTCTGCCCTCATCTCAAAGACCAAGTGTCAGTCACATAAGTGACATCCAAACTGTCACAGAAAAAAGAAAAAAAAAAACAGGAAAATTCAACACAAAATATTAACTTGAT
Source organism: Salticus scenicus (assembly GCA_963930645.1). Lineage (NCBI taxonomy): Eukaryota > Metazoa > Arthropoda > Arachnida > Araneae > Salticidae > Salticus > Salticus scenicus. The sequence goes on along the minus strand of OZ005659.1, from coordinate 121,946,861 downwards.
TCTCTCAACACAAATTTAATCGTCCATCAACTTTTGGAATTGTAAATAGATTTTTTTTTTTTTTTTTTTTTTTTTTTTGGGGGGGGGGCTGATCAGGGATAAGGGATGGGGCCAACTCAAAGGAGTGACGCTTGTTCTCTGGGGTGATGTAAGAAATACAAGTCTTATCACCAGCCACAATCCGATTGAAAAAAGCGTTCATGAACTGGTTTAAATGATTGGTGAGGAAGACTACGAGTATAACATGAGAATTTTGTAGCTCTATCTGAATGAACCTCGTATATACTTATAATTTGTTTTACAAGTATGAGTTAACATGTAATAAGAAATTAAATCGTTATCTTAAAATTTTCCAGTCTGCAACTTATTATAATCCATCACCGAGCCGTCTATAATCAAAGCAGGCTTCGATTTGAAAACTAACATAAGAGTTTTTTGAATGTAATTTATTTTACACTCAGTATTTCCCATGAGTTTCTATTTGGAATATTTATTGAAATACATTTAGGAAAATTATTTCGGACGTTAACCGATTATTTAAAACGATCTAATTTTTTGCTGGAGTTAACATTATTATTATTATTATTATTATTATTATTAAAAAAGGTATATTTTTACGTTTTTAGCACTTGAATTGCTGCTAAAATTAATGTGCGTAATTCACTTAAAATATAATAACGTGGTAAATTACCATATATGTAAACATATGTATCCATTTTTACATGTTCTGTGTATTTTGATAATAAATCTCATTAGATTTACCTTTAATCTCAAATTATTTCAATAATCTATAATATTAAAACACAAAGCATATTATGTAACACCAAAATCGTACGACGTGGGCATGCGCGAGAAAATTTTGAACGAATTGGGAAAGGGATTTTTCCTTTTTTTTTTGTGCAGAATACGGATGATAGATATTAATATTGACATGTCTATGGCAAACGCCTAATTAAAGCTCATTAACGCCTAATTAAAGTTAATATTACTCCTTGGCTCAATCATAAAAATAATTCGCACGATTACTTCATATTTTCCAAGGAAGTATACCTATTAAAAACAAAGCAATTCGAGAATACGTATCGGCATCGTTCATCTTCGTATGCATTTTCGCTCGCCGAAACTTTCTGTACACTGAATGTGGCGCCATCTGTTGCCATGTCAATATATTATAACATATACTTAAAATTATTTTTTTAGAAAAAAATTTTCTTAGAAAAAAAAAAATCTTTTAAAATTAACAATTTATCAAAGTTTATTGTTCTTTAAAAGTTAACATTCATCAGTTGAAAGCTTTGTTTAGAAAAGATGGAGATAAATATTTAAAATCAAAGGGGTAAATTTTAGGTTTTAATTAATTAATTAATTAAATTATTATTTATCTAACTATTATAATTTCTGATGTTTCATTTTGATACTGTATTAGAGTAAAAATAATTTGAAAAGAATAACATTAAAATATTGATATTTTATACAAGTAAAAATGTATTTATTTATTTATTTTTAACAGTGTACTTTTGCTGAAATATACTATTTTGATAGAATTATGTGTTATAATACTATTCCAGTAAAAACAAATTTTAACTTTATTCCTATTTGCAGTTTATTTTTAGAATACAATAAGTTAATATTTTGGATTATATAAAAGTGATTTTACAAATACGGGAAATTGGGCAGGGGGTTTTAAACCGGTTAAGAGCAATGTGAAATATTTAAGCAAGGGTGTTTTAAACTTTATGGCGTGAAGAGATTTTAGTTGTACATCATCCGTCAAATTTTGACGGGTATTAACTAGTAATAATAATAATAAAAATAATAATAATATATCTGTACCATTTTATTTAATACAAAATATAAATTAAAATGCAAATAAATTTAATACTTGTCGTTAATTTATATTTATGCAATGCTTTTATAGAATGGGGGAAAAATAATCAAACGTAAGTACTTTTAAAGACTTTTTTTTTTTTTTACCAGAATGGTGCAAATTTTCCATTTTCCTTTTTGTAAAGGTAAGCAAATAAAAGATTAAATAACGATGCTATAAGCAAAATATTCCTTATTTATTATGGAAATTGCGCTTATTTTTCGTTATTCGTATTTAATAATTGGAGACTTATTGAAACTAGAAAAACTATTTTTAATGTAAAATATTACAATGTAAAAAATATGTCCGAACTGCTGCCAGAAAGTCTGTGCAATTTGAGAAATACGCATAATTCACGAAAATATTACGTTGTCAGAATACATTTTCCAAAATTTCAGAGACTTTCTGGCAGCAAATAGGACATATTTTTTACAGTGTACATGTGTTTTTTTTTTTTTTTTTTTTTTTTTTTTTTTTCAATTTACAGTTGTATTTATAATAATAAATGTTTTAATTACAGATAAAGTAAAATAAAAAATTTCGGTAAATAATAATGAGAGTATCTGTTTCCTAAATGTTCATTATTAATAATCTTCTTACATTCAGAAATATATAATGAAGAAATGTAATGAGCAGTAAGATCGAAAATTAATGTATATTGTTGTGATAAGTTTTATAAATTAAATTATTACCTCAGTCTATATATATAGTAATAAAGCACCACAAAACTGGCATTTTAATTTAACAAGTGCAAAATTTGGGGAGTTTATGGTGTTTATTCAAACTTTTGTAATTATATATAGTAAATCAAAAACTTTATTAATTTCTTTTCTTTTTTTTTTTTTTTTTTTTTTTTTTTTTTCTAACAGCGAGAAAAAAAAAGAAAACTTTTAAAACAACACAGCACATTTTTTTACTTTCCGAACACTATAGTGAGGAAAGTATTGTAATCATGTCAAAAATCCGAAATCGAGATTTTGATGTTTCTATGCGTTTTGAGGTCCCCTGAGTCCGTTTTCACTATTTTTACGATGATGTATGTATGTGTGTGTGTGTGTATGTGTGTATGTGTGTATGTATATGTGTATATCTGTGAGTGAACACGCTAGCGTCTAAACGCTTTGTTCGATTAACCTGAAAGTTGGTACGCATATTGTAAGTCACCATAGTACGAACCCTATAGATTTTGGTGAATCTAGCACTTATAGTTTTTTTACAGGGACACAAAGAAAAATTCTTTATCATTATGGCCTATGGGAGCAAAATCTTAAAAGTGCGATAGCATCTAAACGCCTTATTCAATTGAGCAAAAAATTTTACACATATTATAGGTCACAAATACTCAATCTGTATAGATTTTGGAGAATCTAGCACTTATAGTTTTTTTACAGGGACACAAAGAAAAATTCTTTATCATTATGCCTATGGGGCCAAATTTTTAAAAGTGTGATAGCGTCTAAACGCCTTATTAATCTGAGCAAAAAATTTGTACACATGTTATAGATCACAGTTGAACTAACTGTATAGATTTTGGTGAATCTAGCACTTACAGGTTTTTTACAGGGACACAAAGAAAAATTCTTTATCATTATGGCCTATGGGACTAAATTTTTAAAAGTACGATAGCATCTAAACGCCTTATTGAATTGAGCTGAAAATTTATATGAGTATTATAAATCACTGTTGCACTAACTATAAGCATTTTGGTGAATCTAGCATTTATAGGTTTTTAGAGTTACACAACGAAAAATTCTTTATCATTATGATCTATGGGCTCAAAGTTCAGTAGCGTTAAATAAAACATCGTGTAATTGATGGAGAAAAATACTCAAACACTCTATTATGGTTTTCTCTCTTTTGTTTGTTTAACAACTCCTCTTTCTTTATTTTATCTACAAAACTGTTAATTACTCAATGTTCGGAAAGTCGAGTGGAGTCACTCCAGATTTTTTTTTTTTTTTTTTTTTTTTTTGTGTGTGTGTAGTGATGATAACAATAATCATTATTATTATTGTATATGAATATATAAACAGAGTAATCCAAAATCCCTAAAAAATAAAAATTTTATTATTCAAAAAGTATTGACCGTACCACTATGCTATTTTCACTGAAATGCACGGAAAAACATGAGATTTTCTTTCTTTCTTTCTTTTATTTTTTATTTTTATTTATTTATTTATTTATTTATTTATTTTTTTATTTATTTATTTTATTTTTATTTATTTTTTTTTTTTGTAGATAATACAAAAAGTATTATCGGATTAGTTTTCTTCAGAAGGTGACGACATAACTGTAAATTTATTTCTTTACGCAATACATTCAGCAGCGTAACTAGCACTATTGGTGCTCAATGTAATGACCGTCATTTATATGACTGGCTGTTAAGCCCTGGTTTTTAAGCACACAAGAAGCAAACGTCAACGTTTCCGACGCCGCGACGCTCCGATCAGAGTCTCCTTGATATCAGCGCTGGCGTTGAAACCGCAGAACAGGGCGTCGTGACGCATGCGCAGATGGAAAATCTCGGCGTCAAATACATTGACGTTCGCGTTTTGTGTTCTTAAAAAACAAGGCTTTAGACGTTGTACAATAGAAAATCAACTAAAAAAGCTTCAGTATTTGCAATATGATGTCATTTGAGCAGTCGGATTTGTTTAAAATGTGAGAGGATACTGTAAATACAGTTCAATATGTCGGGGAAAATATAATTAATATTTTTTCTTACATATATATTAAAAAATAAATAAAAATAAATAAATAAATAAAGATTATGCTTTTCTGTACATTTCAGGGAAAACTGCATAGACTTAGAGTCAGTAATTTTAAAATAATGGATTTTTATTTTATTTTATAATTATTTTTTTTTCTGTGACTTTTGATCACCCGGTATATATATATATATATATATATATATATATATATATATATATATATATGTGTGTGTGTGCGTGTGTGTGCGTATTGTGTATGTATGTTTTTCCCTTGTACACATAATATATATTTATATATGCATATAAATCTAATTTGATATACTCCATTTTATATTTTCTTAGTTACAGAATTAAAATAAATCTAACGTATAACATATTAGTTTATGTCCAAAGTAGCAACACTCAAATGCAGAAAAGTAGTTGATCTGTAACTTTTGCCTGAACAGTTGCACTTACGTTACTTAAGATTCCGGTTGTCTTCACTGAACATTTAATTGTAGACCCACTTCAGATAATCTTTATTGAAATAGCTTCTGAAATCTAAACAAAACTCAGCTGAACATGCCAAGTCGTTTGACAAATGAGAGAAGTTTTGCAAGTGAAGTAAACATAAAAGGAATTGCAAGGATCGATTAGTAGCTCTTTTATCTTAAATGACGTCAAGAAGCATGTTGTATAAAAGTGACACAATAATAAATAAGATAAATAAAAGGGCAGTATTTCACTTCCATGCAGAATTTAAAATTTTATCTCTTATACTGGTTTAGAAATATAATTTATTATGATTCATAAAATTTTAATTTTAGTTCCTTACTAATAAACTTTTATATATCTTAAAAGTTGCTAAATAAACGCTTCTTAGAATATCGCAATAAGTTATGCAATTTTATTACTTTCAATCATTATATATAATAATAATGGAAAGGTTTGTCTCTCTGTCTCTCTGTTGGCCTGTGTGTTAATCCATCTATGCGTTCAGCTTCCAATGAACGTAAAGGGTGCACAAAAGCCACCCGGAGAGGGTAGTGAAAGAATTTTTTTTTTTTAATTAATTACGGAGATATTAATTAAAAGGTCAACCAATCTCAATTAATAAGCGAGTCAATTTTGAGTTTTAAATGAATTTAAGGAGAGTTAAATGGCCAAATAAATTAGAAATATTGAACTGATTTTTTTCGATTTTGGTACCAAATAAAAAAGGCACTTTTCTAAATCCAAGGGCGCAATTCAATTATCGATACGACAAGTAAAAGATTTTTAATTAATTAAAGCATGGAACTTTAATAGCAACACAATTTTATTTCATTTTCATTTTAAGGTTTAAAAAAAAAAAAAAAAAAAAAAAAAAAAAAGACAGAGAATCTACAGCGATTGCATAAAAATAGACATTTTAACGGAGTTAAAAGCGGAAAAAGGGAGAAAGAGATTTGAAATATCAGTCTGATCGTCGCAAATTCATTACCAAGAGAAAGGGTCAATTTTTCTGAATCCGGAAGCTCAAATCGCTTATTGATGCAACAATTAGACTTTTTTTTTTAATATTATCAATTAGGTTTTTGAAAATTAGTTTCAAAGTTTAGTGGCAACACTTTACTTCAATGCAAACACTACCGTAGACATTTGTCGATGATGCAAAAAGGAATGGTTTCAGTTCATTCACGTGTCTCTCGAGTGGAGAAAATATTACAATTTTTGAACTTTTTCAAATTTTCACTTACTTACACAGAAATTATTAATTTAACCAGAAGACACTTGATCAGGTTACAGCTAAATTTTCATTAAAATAAATGAATAAAAATTTTATTTTTTTTATTAATAATTTATAATTATTGCGAGTCACGTGAAGAAAGATGATGTAAGAATAATTTTATTTTTTTATTTTATACACTTAAATTGAGATATGGCATTGAAACTTCGTACAAGAATGTTTTCATCGTCGAAGAATCCAATAAGAATACTTTCAAATGTGTTAAATTAATAAGAGGGAGAAATGGCGAACGAGAGGGTAAAAATTTAGAAATAGAAATAAAATGTTGAACATTGTTATTAATTGGTTTTTGAAGAAGCGAAATCGAAAATTACTAAGAGGTGAGTAAGGGGAGGGGGGATGGGCAAAAGGGCACAAATGTAGAAATGAACTTAGGTTTTTCAAAATTGGTACCCATAGGTTTTGGGAGCCGATAAGGCTATTGTGGATAGTTTTGAAAGTGTAAAATTAATAGGAGTTGCGGGATGGGGGGTGAAGCTGCAAAAATATTGAAATACAGTTAAAGCGTTGGAAACTAGTATAAATAGGTTTTGGGTTATTTGAAATCGATTGCGGAAATTTTCAAAAGTGTAATTTTATTAGATAAGGCGATTAAATAGATAAAACTGTAGAAATACATCGTTGAAAATTGGTATTATTAGGTGTTTTGAACCTAGAAATCTATTTTTATAATATTTATTTAAATTAATTTTTCTCTCCTCTGTTTACATATAAAGAAAAAAAAAAACAATATTTTTAACCTTTAGAAAGGGGCTCTTCAAAGTCCCATTGTGAAACGCGACAACTGCTGCCACATCCCGTCTCTAGAGGTTAAAATAATTTGTTTCTCTCTCTCTCTCTCTCTCTCTTTCATTTTTTTTTTCTTTTCTGAACTTATTTCGGATATTCGCCGCCTATGATATATTAGCCATTCTGAGTATAAAAGATTGAGCTTTATTTTCTGAGAATGGAAGATACATTTTGCAAAGACTGCAATGTTCAATACAAGATGAGATACGAGTATAACGTCTACTTAAATGGTGAAACATTTAAAAGTTCGTGTTATAAGTTTTTTGGGGGATGACAAATTGAAAACACAGATTTTTGAAATTGTAAAATTAATGAACGGCGGTTGAAGGAGGAAATAAAATTGTAACGAAAAATGTATAACGGGGGAAGAGATTTTGAAGGGGGAGAAAATAAATAAATTAATTAATTAATAAGATTGTGCCTTAAAAACTTCGTGTTCAACGGATTTTTGGGGTATCGAATCGATTGTGCATACTTTTAAAAGTGTAAAATTAAAGGAAATGGGATAGATATGTTCACTGCATGCGCCACTAGGTGGGAGTTTGCCACGATCAGAATTTTCAAAGTTAGTTTTCTTAGTGATCAAACAGGCTATTTCAAAAAGTGGGTAGAAATGGGCTCCATAGGTGCCACCTAGGGGGACTTTGCTACTGCCAGACTTCCCAAAGAACATTTGAGAGAACAGGCTGTTTGAGACCATGAAACGGTAAGAGGGTGCTGCAGGCGCTATCGAGCGATAATTTACTACAGTTAGCATTTCTAATAAAGCAACTTTCACTTTAAGCCAATAAGCAGTTTCAAATTCTGAAACGAGGAATATGCGCCATTGGTGCCACCGAGCAGGAGTTTAGTACTGTCAGATTTTTCAAGAATCTCAAATCAAAAGGTCGCCAAATGCGGCTAACAACTTAATCTGTAGTATCTGTTTTGTCCATTTTAAAATTCTTTAATGTTTCCAACACTTTGGATGTACGTTCAACACGATTGTATATGCTAAATGTTGCATTTGATGCTACATTTTTGCATTAATACACATTTAATTTTAATAAACATATATTGCTAAACTACATTTTTTTCAGAAATCGAAACCTGAAAGTTTAAATTTTTGTTACACGACAGTTCCGGTCACAGATTTTTAGTTTACTAGTCATTCTTCCGCGCATGTTTAAATTGCTGATTACCGAAATAAATAGCTTTTTTGTCCAATAATTTGTAAATAATGGCAAAAACATAAAATGTATGTTTTAAGTCAATTGTTTAGTCAATTTTAAATATTTAAGTTTTCACGAAGGTTTCATATTATGATATTATGTTTGTCGGTGTTTATGATGGGTGCATTTTAATATCGCTGATCTTTGTAAAAGTTCTTTTTTTACATCGTCGATTATTACATTGAGGGAGCTTCCAGACTCTTATTATTCTAAAATAGACTGCTTAAAAATGGAATTTTCTGCTGTTGTTTGATGGTAGCCGATAAATGTGCGCTGGTAGTACCCGAATCACAGAGAAACAGTGACCCTTTTTTTTCTGGCCGATTTCTGAAATGAGCTAAAAATTAGCTGTTTACGAAAACAATTTCTGCTTAATCGCTTACAGAATGTTAAATATATATATATATATATATATATATATATATATAAATATATATATATATATATATATATATATATTAAACAGAAGATTCTCTTTATTTTCCTATTATCTATCTCAATAATAATAGCTGCTAAGTCGCTTGTTGATTCCGATTCTCTTAACGTATACAGGAACACATTTATTTGCATTAAAACTTGAAATTGTCATAAACGATGTTATTTTAGAATTTCTCTTGATTTTAAAATAATTGTAATATTTTGAGAATGCACTTTAGTCTCCTATAATTATATATTGTACTTAAATTAAGAAAAAAGTTTTTTTTTTTTTAAATGTAATTTTGGAATGACAGAATGCGGTTAAATGGCGCATTGTAGAGGAAGCATCTACTCTCCAGGCAATGGGATTCAATCACAAATGGTGAAAAAATGCAATCGTGTTGTCATATTTGACACATTGCGTTGTCATATTTGATTTGATTAATCTCTTACCTGCAAAACTAAATTTACGAGATTCTGTTCAAAGTGTCCCCACTCTTTTTCAACTCTAAATGAGTTAATCTTCCAAAAACACTGTCATGAACTCTTTCAAGATTATTTTAATGCATTGTCAAGTCGAGCCAGTAGTTTTACTGGTAGCAGTATAATACAAAGGAGCGCACTTCGGAAGAACGTACCCTACAAACACATCTTCTTTCCAGGACATTTATAGGGCATCTTGAGGATGAAATAGACATTTTTGGATGTAATGTTGATGAAAGTGATATCTTTAGGAAGAACTGTGGATAAGTGTGTCTGTATGGCATATATATACGCCCAGTGCAGTTAGGGAGTTAAAAAGATTCTACTGAATTACACATTGCATTATCCTTTCTGCTCTTAAAATTATATAATTTCAGTATGCCATTTATTTGAACAAAGTGGCTGCATAAATAAAATAAATATATGAATATAGGTGCAAAAATGTATAGGTAGATTGATAAATCCATAGATTGTTGGATAGATAGATAAATACTAGATAAATAGATAAATACATAGTTTCATGGATAGATAGATAGATATTTTTAATCAGCAGTGTAAATTAAAGCCGTTTTTGAAATTATTCAATAAATTTTTGCGAAAGAAAATATTTAGTGTAGGGTTAAAAGAAGATTAACATTTTGCAAATATATAACCACTGTAAAATATATATGCAGAAGTCACTTTAAAATTCTTAGCAGGCACGAGTGCATATTGCTGCTTTGATAATCTAGTAATGTCTACATTTGTCATCCGATGAAGAGCCGGGCTATAATTTAAACCTGAAGCAGCAGTTTGTGGTAAATTAAACCACAATTTGTTTTAGACATTTTTAATCAGGTCTTTAATTTAAAGCCATTTTTTAAATTATTAAAACATAAATAAATAAATTAAAATAAAATATATTGTCAACTTTAAAATGTTAAAAGAAAGATTAAGTTTGTGTCATACGTATAACTTTTCTCTTTCACACAACTTTATTGAAAATAACAGATGGTATTTAATAACAATGGATTATTTATAGTATAATTTACAACCTTTCAAAGAAAAAGCGCTTGGAATTTTTCTTCTGACGGAAATGTTCTTAACTTTCCCCAAACAGCCATTCACTGTCTTTACAGTGATAAATTGTTTCTAATCATTTTCTTTAATTGTCTCCTTAAGATATCGGGTGATAAAGATAACATTTTTACAGGCATTTCTATTTTAAGGAAGAAATTTTTGCTTTACACTTCTTATCGCTTTAAGAAGCAGTATTAAATGTACGATGTATGCTGAATTATAGTATTCGCCAGAATAGCCAATAATACGGGGTTTTTAATTTCAATATTATTTAATACCAAAATAAACGTTCGATTAATGATAATATCTTTTAATATATATATATATATATATATATATATATATATTATTATTTGGAAATCCTATTACCTTACCTACGTTGTAAAATTTATTTTTTGTGAAAACCCTTTTATAAATTGGTAAATTTTTGTAAATAATTAATGTTTTCTTAGAGTTACAACACAATGCAAAATTTTCAAAAAACAAAAAAATTTGTTGGCAGTTGCAACGTAGTTGAAATAATTGGATGTCCAAATTAAATATGTGGCGTCTAAGAATATATATAAAAATTCCCATAGGAAAATATCTAAAATCTAGCTCATTCTTTTGCTGATAATTTACTTGAACTTTGCCCTCTTCAAATGAACTTTTCACATAAGTTGACTAATACATATATATATATATATATATATATATATATATATATATATATATATATATATATATATATATATATATATATATACATATATGGTTAAAAAAGTTTGCAATCTTCTCAAAAAAACCCTTAAAGCTAGTGTACATAATAAGTTAAATCGTGCGTTAAAATTGCAAGATATTTGTACTTTATTATGATATAGGGGATTCAAAGTAGTTTTGTTATTTATTTATGTTTTTTTTTTTTTTTTATGACTAGTCTCCTAATTGGTCTCCTAACTGGTCCTAATTGGTCTCCTCCTGTGACTGGTTTCCTCCTCTACTTCATTAAATTGACAGTGGAAAATGTGAATTTATAAATGATCGTTTCCGGCATGAAATTTCACAGCATTTCGTTCAATATTTTTTTAAAAATAAAATATAATAATTTAAAATAAAAATAATTTTATAATTTCATCACCACTGTAATTGTGCATAAAGTGTCCCACGAGGACGATATCCCTTTCTCAAAATTTACTCACCTGAGAGGTAATTGTGTCATTTTTGTTGTTGGATAGATAACATTTTATCGTATTTTTTAATGTAATTTTTTCTTGACGGGATGCGATGTGTTTTACAGTTGTAGCATTGAGATCCACTTTAAAGAGTAATTATTTTATCGCTTTAAGTCAGATTTAAAGAATATCTTTATAATATTTATAATATAATGCGGTTTCGAGTAAAGTATTATACAAAGATTGCGAAAAAAAAAAGTATAATAAAAGAAAACTTTGATAAAATTTAAATGTCTCAAATTACTTTTCATAGTCCAACAATATCTTTCTTAAAAAGGCTTACACTTACATTTTTAATAAATGTTTCAAGATCAGTCGTAAAACAAGTTGTGTTTATTAAAAACAATATTATAATATGTAGTTAATTTTTATATGATAGATCATTTCTACGCATTGCTATTTAACTTTTATAATTGCATATTAACATCTAATCTCGTACCAAAAGAATACATTACTAAAAACTCCGGAAAATAAAGCTATTAAAAATATTTGATTTTGTCATTGTAAATGAAACAAAATGAAACTAAAAGTAAATAAATCGAGAGAACTGTTTTGTTTTTAGCAGAACAAAAAATTCTATACAAAAATAAATAAGAATTATATCAATAATATTAATTTTTTAAAAAAAAATTAGATACTTGCTGCAGATGTTTTATTTATCATATTGCTATTTTTTACTTTATCTTATCCATATGGATTGTAGTTATTGTTTTTGGATTAAATTTTTAAAATTGAGTTATTGTTATATATACACGTTTTAAGATCCCATGAATAAAATGTCATGTTTTTAGCGGTTGAAGTTTGTGAGTGTGCCTGTGTGTATTTCTGTTATCGTATATTTAACGAGCAAATAGAAACCGGAAATCCAAACTTAGAATTCTAAATCTGCATCACATAGTGATGCTACACGAATATTTTCATTGAGATCAAGCAAATGATTCGTGTACAGGGCCATCCAAAAGAATTAAAATACATTACGTCTATGAAGCAAATTTCTATTAAGTACAGTGTAATATTTGTAGGCTGCCAGAAACGAAATGAATTTAGAATTTTTTTTTCATATGCATAAAAGCATGTTTTGTGTAGATTGTGGTATGGAAATCATTCATCATTCATTTACAGGGCTACCCAAAGTATCTCAATATATTATAACTACATTTGGAAATTTCTTGAATTGTTATTTTTTTGTATTAGGTGATTTTTATATTATTCACAATACAAGTACACAATTTAGTGTAATATAGTTTACAGACAATATATAAGGGCTACTCAAAATTAAACTAAACGTTCTTTATTATGGACTGTAACTGATGGAAATGATTTATAACTTTTTAATATGTCGACGAATACTGCTCAGGAAGAAAAATTAATTTTTCATACCCATAGTGTAAACAAAATATATTTTGATGTCCTCTTTTCATTTTTTTTTTTTTTTTTGGTATAATATCCCGTTTTGAGATAACTTGAATACGAAAATCCAATTTTTCGCCGTTGGTCTGTATGTATAACTGTTTTCAGCTTAAATTAAAATGAAATAACACCAGGAAATTCAAATTTGATACTCTGAAGTACGTATTAAATTGCCACTGTTAAAAAATAAATAAATAAATAAAAATAAGAAAAGATTAATGCTAGCAACCTTAAAAGAAAATTAACTACTGACGTATTTTTTTTTTTTTTTTTTTTTTTTTTTTTTTTTAAATAATAAGAATTAAATGTAGGTATTATGATTAAACGGGGTTGGAGAGAGGGAGCTTCTCCCTCACACATAAGTGTACGTCAAATGAAACTATAACTGGTCCTATTTTAAATTATTTTTAAAGTACATTGATTTTATTTATCTTACCGTATTACTCTTATGACTTAATCTGCAATTCATCTTTATAGTACTGAAATGACAGGGTAAGAGAAAGGTCATGTGGGTGTCACACCAGACTATTTATTTTAATTTTTCCTTCTCAGACTTTCCTCCTTACACTCTTGCAGGTAGGTGGATTTTTTACTGTAATTTTAAACTTTAAAGCATATGACAACGGTCGCATTTTATAGATACCTCAAGAAAAAAACAAAATTTGTTTTTTTTTTTTCTTTTTTATACTTTGTCTTTTTCTTTTCTTTTCTTTCTTTCTTTCTTTTTTTTTTTTTTTTTTCATTTTTTACTTTATATATGTACATAAATATATGAGCCTCGCTTATCATTGGTAATGTGGACAGGGCTAATCGAAAATTCGGATAACAATGAGTCTTTCGCAACTCGTACGGGAAGCATATGGCAAAGTTAAAAATGGATGAAAACGTAGTCAATAAAGTAAAATAATGCATATATTACATATTTAAACAGGAAATTAAAATTTTATTTTCGAGTTTCTTAAATATATATACCTTTACTAAAGGAAGTTGTAATTCTTCATTCATTCATGTTATAGTGTCTTAAATTTTGTTATTTTCCTATTTATTAATATTAACACCTTGGTAATTTACCATCCTATATTTCCTAAGTTTTCCTATATAAAAATTTCTTAATAATTAAAAAAAAAGAAAAAAAATCAGAAATAACTCACCTTCCTAAATTTTTCTGTAGATTTCCTGCAAACTTTCATGAAGGATTCTCCCATTTTTCAACAGTTGTCATGATCTATGTGATAAATTACCACAAATATATCATAAAGCAGACGCATCGAAAATATTTTTTTCCTCCGAAGGAATTTTAAAAGACTGCAGAGATTATTCAGATTTTTTTTATTATTACTTTTATTTCGTTGATTTATTTTAGAAAATATTCAAACAATCCTCTAACTTGAAATGTGGAATTATTTCCTGATAATTTCTTGATTATTTCTCTCTACGTTTTTATATCCACGTATTGCATTTATTAGTTTTTAATAATTTCATTCTTTCACCGTAAAAAATAAAAATAAAATAATAATAATAATAATAATAATAATAATAATAAATAAAATATAATAAAATAAAATAAATAATAATAAAATAATAATAATAGGGCTATTTACTTTAAAGAATGTAGATAGAAATAAATCAAACTTTCCAAAGGATATATTTATATTTATTAAGTTAAAGGATTAATTTTAATCTTTCTCTGGTGAAAGATGCAAACAAAAAAGAACGAATCTACTCCTAAAACGGGTAAACGCTGAGGCTTTTCTGAGCACTTTCTTTAACTCTCTTAATATTCACTATATATTTTCTTCCAAAAATTGCTAAACTAATTTTATAAACAGCTGTTAGACATACAACTGATCGTGAATGTGAAAGAAAATATAGCAATTTACCACTCAGTGATGTACTGCAACAATCTTAAAATGAAATAGACAACTATTCATCATTAAATGCCATTATTATTTTCAAGGTTTAAACTCCTGTCTTTCTGTTCCAATGCAAAATCGGACTTTTTTTTTTTTTTTTTTTTTTACGCTGCACCCGTTGTAGCGTAACGTGTGACACATATACTATGAATGGTTCAAACAAAGGTCCTAAATGTGTTTTCCAACTAATCATGCATATTATTAGTTGGAAAGTTTGAAAGTCGAAACCGTTTTCTATGCGGTAAAAAAAAAAAAAAAAAAAAAAAAAAAAACTGAAAGAAAAAAAAAATATTTCACTCAAAATAATACCTCTATATATAAATGGCTAAGAGATTTCATTGGACTCGGACATAATATAGCCAGAGCTTTTTAAGGAAAAGGCTGATCGCAGAGCTATACACAAATTTGCATGATGGTTCGTTAGGACCTGTTCTGATGCATCTCGAAGTCTAAAATTCAAATTTTTCATTATATTTTTTAAAATAAAATACTAAGATAAAACTGGTAATAGCTTTAAAATTAGCCATTTAAATTTTTAATTGTTCCCTCCCCCCATTCCCCCCCCCAAAAAAAAAATACGATTTTTTTTTCTTTTCAGCATAAAATGAAATGTGCTTCCACGCAACAAATAATATATATATATATATATATATAATATTGCATTTGCTCATGCATATGAAAAATTTACGTCTTTCTGCCTTTAAAATAAAATAATAATAATAATAATCTATCATGATTGTTCAGAATTTTGTTTCATAACCTTATTAATATACCTTAATTTTAGTTTTTCATTTTTATTTTTATTTATTTATTTATTTGTTTGTTTATTTTTTGATTAAAAAGTATGTTTTTAGTTGAATCACGCTTAGAATGAGTGTTAATTCATCATTATACGAGTATTAAAGAGCTTTACTTATTGATAATCTTGGGTATTTTTTTTTTAAATGTTGATGCTTAAATAGATCAGACATTTTTCGCCAATGACTCTACTTTCCCGAATGCCACTTTAAGCTAAGTATAACATCAATAAACTATAAATTATAGGGAAAAAAAAAATCTAAGAAACAAAAACAATAGTCGCTTAAAATTTATATTTTTGTCTAAAAAAGGAGTTTCTTCAAATTTTTCGATACTGTCCGTTTCAAAACTGATTATTATTAGTTTTTTTTTTCTTTCTTTTCTATTTCTCAATATTTTATAATTTAGTGAAAAATAGAAAAGTAATAAAAGAAAAGAAAGAAACAGAAAAAATAAGTATGTATTTTTGTCTAAAATGGCAATAAAAATTCATATGTTACTAAGGAGACTGTAAGACTGTACCATGATCAGGTTTACATATTGAATTATTTATTTATTCATTTTTCTATGTACCAACTACTATTAACTAACTCAACTACTGTTATAACCACAAAAGAAATTATCTATGTCATATAGACGTTCATTCGATCGACGTTGTCGATAGACGTTCATTCATTTCTGTTCGGAGATCTTTGTAATGATAAGATCTACACTACAGTCATTGATTTCATGAATTTAAAAAAGGTTTCGTTAACAAATCTTGGTCTATTGGCACGAGTTTGATTTTGAAATGTTTTCTGCCTTTTGAATTCGGTTCGTTCACGAACCGGGGCTTCTTAATATTAAATATATCACTAAGGGATTTTTTTGTTTAAATATGGGGAAGAATAAGTTTAATTCAATATAATAAAAATCCGTGATTTATTTATTTATTTATTTATTTTTAATTATTAAAAACCTTATTATTATTTTTTTTTTCTTTACAAAAAAAAAAAAAAAAAAAGAAAAAAAAAAGAAAGAAAGAAAAGAAAATCTTCATGGAGATCCTTCATGGACTTAGCAACCTCGAAAACTTAAATTTTGCCAAAAAAATTCCTGTAGCTAATTTGTTTATTTTAGTACCTGCTATTTATATATATATATATTAGATTTACGCAATTTGTATGTATTTACATTCGCTGTTCTTTCTCGTCTTGTATATCTTCTTTCTCCACAAAATTTTATATCTTGAAATTTTTCGTGTGATTATTGCTGTGCGTATTTATGTTTTCTGACCAATCATAATTTTTGCAAATTACACACAGATTAAAAAGAATTTTTTTTTAAATGAATGAGGATAATCATGCTTGGGATTAAGACCGATTCACTAATCTTAGGCCTCGACCTGGATGGTTTGCCATACGTGAGATTTTTCGAACGAAACCTTGCTAACATTTATTGCAATCTTATATAAACAACAGAAAACTTTAAATGTCTAGGTCAATGAGCTTGAACTGGTTTCAAAACTGACAACTGCTGTCTTCCCATTTGGACCCTTAGTTTAGTGTGGGGTTTTGTATAAATAATATTATTTCTCATAATTTTACACTGCATTTTTAGAATAATATGTAAAATTAATGAAATAATTTGAGATTCCGTTATTATTTTTACAAATTTTTCTAACTAATACTTCACAAAGTACATAAATTTATACTTCAAATTCAGCTTTAAAATTACTGCCTTATCTTTGTTGTTTCACTCTTCCTATACTGAAATAATATATTGATTTCGTTTTAGAAATGTTGATTAAAAGTTCCATGCATTTCAAATAATCGAAATTCTTTATATATGGTTATTTAGGTAAACAAACCTGTATCGTAAAAATAATTTTCTTAGAAAACTATTTATTTTTCAAAAGTTTTGGATTAACGCTCATCTTGCTTTGTAATATAAATGCCTTTTGATATTATTTTAAGATCCAGAATCTAAAGTATTCCAGAAGTACTAAAGAAATTTCAATTCAGCTATCAAAAGAATTTTTAATTATTTCGGAGTTAAATTGAGCTCTTTTATTGTCTAAGAACAACGACTTACTTTTATTCAAAGATTTTTTTTTTTTTTTAAATCAATAATGGAAAATGAAAGTTTCATCTATATATATATATATATATATATATATATATATATATATATATATAGAGAGAGAGAGAGAGAGAGAGAGAGAGAGATGTACAGATAGATGGATTAATATAGGTAAATACATAGATAGCTCGACACACAGACATACAAAACATTAGATTTTTACAATAAATAAATAAATAAATAAATAAATATAAAATATACTTTAATACAAACAAAAATATACGTCACAGTTCCTAAAGTATAAAATAACGTAATTAAAATTATGTTAAATAAAAAATTATTTTGATAATTGATATACATTTAAATTTTACAGGAATTTCCTGAACAGACAATATTATTATAAGATAAAGATGTACATAGAAAATTATAATTTAGAAATATATATATATATTTCTAAAAGTATTTACACACACCTATACACACTTATAAAAACTTTAAATAAATGTCTTTAAAACAAGTATTTCTGGCTTCATGCTCTGTTTGACAAAGAAAAATACAAAATTTGACAAAGATATATGTATCTTTACATCGCAAATTTTCTGTCCTTTGACATAATTATTTAATTCTTTGTCAGCTTTTTATATAAGCATAAAACTTAAACATGATTGTCAAAAAAAGGTCAATCTTGGTCAAATGTATAATTCGAATATATATATATATATATATATATATTGCACAAATGAGATTTTGCGTAAACATACTTGTCGGATAAATAAAGCTGAATAAGGCTGCATTCACCAATAACTTTAATTCTCGATTGAACACGAAAACTTAAAAAGCATCGAGTGCATTTTTTACGAAAAATTTGATGCGTTTCTTCTGCCATCTATCGTCATTTTTTATTTTCAGATTTTTTAGCAGAAAATAACCATCAAAGATTATATGAAATCTTCGACGCTAGATGGCAAAAACAACGTGCCAAATTTTGATGGAAAGCTGCACCCTGACTTTAGACGCTTATAAAGTTTTTGCATTGACCCGGCAATTGGAGTTAATAGTAGTTAAGACCGAAAATTGCCGTCTAAACTATATGATACGGTATTTTAGGAGGAAAAATACACAATCTTTTTGAGAAAATTACCCATACATCCATTCCTGAGCACATTACGAGAAATCATCAGCTCTGTGAACGGTTATATCCGACAGCAGAGGTGAGAAAGTTGACCACTCTTTAGTAATATAATCTTTAAAATGCAAGGATTAAACAGTTTAGCTTTCAATTAATTATATACTATCTCTAAATAGTAGATAAAATTCAAAAAAGAAAAAAAAATCTTCTATAGATGAATCAAAATTTTCCGATTTGAATTTAATTGAAATGAAATGACATTTAATTCTGTACAGATATTCGAAAGAATGCGTTGTTTTATCCTGTAGCAAAATTAATAGTTTATGGTAACACATGAAATATGTATATTTATTATAGTCATATGAAAGAAGATGGTGAACTATGTAATCTAAAAATAGCGCATGCAAGGCAAGCAATATTTCGCTTAACTTGTTCAAAACTACAAGATTTAAGAATAATATAATGACAAAATGTTACCGGTTAATCATTATTGTTCTACAATTTGTAGCTTGTAAGCTTCGCACTTTCTGGCACTAATAGTAGATAGTTGTAACAACAAATCTGAATACAAAATTATTTTTTTATTAACTTAGAACTTTTATTTTTAGAGTGAATTCATAAAAGATTTATGTGTAGTGGTAAAATTACCTTAAAGAATTACCCACGAGTGGTAGAACTACCTTAAATAATTTTTTCCTTAAGTCTTTTAAAAAGTAGATTGCATTTTTCTTCAAGAGAGTTTCATATATGAAAAACATCTGGTGTAATAGATATTTTGTGAAAATAGGTTGAGACGGGATCTCATGAAATATACAGTAGAATCTCGTACAACGCGCTCCCAAAAAACGCGATTTCGTATAACGCGACGAAAAATCTGCGACTATTACTCACACAACGCGACAGAGAGTCTCGTATAACGCGTGAAATAAAGGAAGCACGTGACGACATCTTTTCTACTTTCAACCTGTTCAAGGAAGCATTGCTCCGTTACTATACCAACACCCGACGCTTTTAGTGTCATTGCGGAAGGAAATCGTCTGCTCAATGTATGTCTTCTATAACGCGATTTTCTATTACGCAGAACGTATCCCCCGCGTTATACGAGAGTCTACTGTATATGAATTTCTATTTATTTCATTTCGTTACTAATTTAAAAGAAAAAATGAGAATGACATATAAATTTAGTAGCTTTAATTATGAGACCATATAAATATTTTTAAAAAAAGGGGGGGAGGGGGGGAGGGTGTGTATGTATGTGCATTATTTTTTCTCACATACATTGAAATTATGTAGAAATAAGCATATGTAAAGTAAACATAATATTTGACTTAACTTATTCAAAACTGCAAGATATAAGAATAATATGATATGAAAATATTACCGGTTAAACGTTATGAATCTGAAACTTGAAAATATTTACACTTTTAGGCAGGGTTGTAAGACCAAACTTGATTTCAAAGTGAAATTTTGCATGAATTAGAACATTTATTTTTTGAGTGTATTCATAAAGATTAGTAATTTTTGTGCAGTTATCACCATTGATATTGTCACCTTAGCGATTTTCTTTTTTCATTAAGACTCCATTAACCGTCGGTGCACTGTACTTCACAAATACAGAGTTATTAAATTCCTTTCTTTTGAATAGTAGAAGGAAACCCACGACCTTGACGAGTATAATATCTACTGTTCCGTCACATGGTCACCTAGAATATCATCAAAGTAGGTTTCAGTAGGTATATATATATATATATATTTTTTTTTTTTTTTTTTCTGGGTAAATTTCCTGTCAGGTACAATGCGCCCGATAAAGTCGGTCGTTTGTTTTGCTCTGGATTTTTCATTTCTTTTCATTTATTTATTTTTTAATGGTTAAAGAATATTTTGTTAAATTTAAATGATTAAAATGTTTTCGAAAGATTACAGATTTATTTATTTATTTATTTTTTGTGGGAAAGGATGACTTAGGCAGAAACTTTCGATGAATGTGAAGATGATTTGACGGGATATAATTCTGAAAGTTGCAGTGCAGGTGTGGTCAGTAATTTTGACGATAATACAAGCTTAGCTGATTACTATGTAGTATAGATGCCAATTTTTGCAATTTTAAAATGAGGACATTCATCACTATATATTTAGAGAAACGTCCTATATTAATTTTCGGTGATTTAAGATCTCACACTTCACTATTATATAAATCTACTGTGAATTCTTTCCGAAAATCGGGAAAATTTGGCAGCTATGACGTAGGAACAAATACTTCAAAAGAATGAGCGAAACTAGTACGAGGAAAAATATTACAATATCATACCAAAATTACCTAGAATAATATGATCTACTAAGAAAATGATAGTAATTTACGTTTCATGTAATTGCTTTTCTACACTTGAAATGTTAAATATTAATTTAAAATACACTAATAAGTTTTCCAGTAAAGAAATGAGAAAGAAAGAGATGCTCGTGAAACTGATACTAAGTATTATATTTCATTTCATTTTGTACTTGTATTTCTCTGTATTATAGTTCTATATTTTCATTGAATTTTTTATTGGAATAAAGGAAATAAAAGAGAAGTAAGGTCCAGATGTAGATAAGTGGGATCCTAGTACCAAAAACAAAAATATAATTTCTTTAAAGCTCATTTAATTTACGAATGATTTCAAATCACGAAATGTATCTGACAGATACAACGTGCCCAATGGCGTAATATTTAAAGCGCACATGACCTCCGTCTTGTGCGCTTGACGTCGAGGTTTGTTGATGAGGAGTGTTAATTAATTAAGTCGCAGAGTGGCAATTAATTTAAAGAGTAGAATATAATATTCTGGAAAAGAGCTTCAGAAATGGAAGTGTTATTTTCAGATAACTTCTATAAAAATGGTTTAGGGTAGGATCACACGCCAGTAATATGCTTACCATCAGTTGAAAGTCTGTATGTTTTCCTATTTGGTCAACATTGTTAGGTAAAACAAAAGTAATATTTTATTACTTTTATAAGTTTATTTTGGGAGTATCTAAATATTCTATATAAAATTTTAGAAGTTTCTATTTTTTGAGTGAGCAATATTTTTTATCACATGTATTTTTCAATAATTTGAAGGTGTTCTAGCTACTTTAATCGTATTATAAAAATCTAACTCCACTATGACAATATTTATGAGTAATTAATATTATTTGACAAGGGAAATATTTGTATTTCCATTAATATTACTGAATAGTCGTAAGTCCACACTCTATCCAATATATAAAAGATTCTTGAGAAAGATTTTTTTTTCCCTCCAAACAGTTTCCAAGTCGCTTTTAGAAGATAAAAGATCTCTACAGATGATATCTAAACAATGTCACAGATAAATCGTTAGGTGATATATTGTATTCAGTAATGAAAAAAGGAATATGTAGTCTTTTTACTTAAATATTTCGATAAATAAAAATGTGTTTCGAGTAATAGAATTTCTAAAAGCAAATGTAAAAATTAAATATAATAATCTTGTGAACAATATATTACTAATATACATAAGTGTAGAATTTCTCTATATATTAAAGTGAACTTTTTTTTTTTTTTTTTTTTTTTTAATAACTACTCCAAAATTGTCTATTTAAATTTGAATTATTTAAATATAATTTAAATAGTTTAAATTTATTTAATTAAATTATTTGTTTAAATTATTTTTTTTAACTGTTTTGATAATAAAGTAAAAAAAAAAAA
>OZ005659.1:121894331-121921831 GCA_963930645.1 Salticus scenicus | reverse complement strand
TGACAGGTCAGCGATATGAAGCTCCATTAAAAAATAATGTCATCCCCTACTTGCAAGAGACGCAAGCACTCCATTCAAAAACATTTATGCAGGATGGAGCGCCTCCGCACACAGCTACTCCTGCCACGAAACTTCTGACGTCAAAATTTGGAGACAACCATGTCCTTAGTCGATGTTTTCCACACGAATGGCCCCTAAGGTCTCCAGATCTTACACTTGTGACTTCTGGTTATGGGGTTATTTGAAGTCACATGTGTATAGAGATCGAACTACGTCTTTGGCGCAGTTAAAAGAAGCTATACTCCACCATGTGTCAGATATAACCTTTGACATGATTTTTAACGCTGTGCAAGGTGTCTTCAATCGTCTGACGGCTGTAATTATCAGTAATGGGAATCAAATTGAATAGCTGTAGGTAATGAAACACTTTTATTCATATCAGTGAACTGTTTTATAATTTTATAAGGTTTTTAGTGGAACTCTAGCACCACCTTTTGATCAAAAATGTAATTAAT
Organism: Salticus scenicus; assembly: GCA_963930645.1. Taxonomy (NCBI): domain Eukaryota; kingdom Metazoa; phylum Arthropoda; class Arachnida; order Araneae; family Salticidae; genus Salticus; species Salticus scenicus. Next base: position 121,921,316 of record OZ005659.1, on the reverse strand, counting down.
ATATATATATTGTTTTTCATTGTTTATTTCTTGTGTCTGTAAGATACTATATTTCTTAACGAGTATGATGAGCACTCCAAGATTCTAAGATTCTAAGATTCTAAGATTCTAAGACGGAAGGTAGCCGCTCACCACTATGCAGCGGTTTTGAGCGATTTTAACCTTTAGAGAGGGGCTCTGTAAAAAGTTCTAAATGAGAGGTGTTTTGACAGTGGACATGAGCCATCAAATATTAGAATCCAAATTCGTCAAACTGTGAAGACTGCGCGGTAATATTTAATGATATTCGCGAAGTAAAATTGACGGAAAATGAATGCTCAAACTCGTAATTCGTGGATGTATTGTATTATGAATAAAAGGAAGATACTGAACCAAAAGTCGTTATTTATTTAATTATATGGTAAATTGTTTCCAGACCTTTTGAAATCTGAAATAAGAACTTCTTCCTATGGTGGAAGTATTGAAAAATTTGTTTTTGTACCAAAATTGGAGAAATCATCCGGGAAGTAAAGCGCACAAGTTGCTGAGAATAACTGATGATTGGAATAGCGAAAATTAAGTTCTGATTATCTGTTGTGATACCTTGGCTTCGAATACAAGACGAAGCAATGCCACTTTATGAACAATGTAAGTTTTTGGAACAAAAACTAGTCGAATAACTGTTACTTTTGTTCTGATGCCGTCAACTCTACGATCTTATTTTGAAAAGTGGGTTTGAATCTAAAATTCATTAGGTTAGAACAAGTCCAGCTATCCCGGTGTTCAAAGTAAAAAAAAAAAAAAAAAAAAAAAAAATGGAAAACTCATAATTTCAACGATATTATATATATATATATATATATATATATATATATATATATTGAAATCGCAAAATAACATTTTGAAAATTCCGAAAGCGATGAAATGTTACACTTCTATGAAACACTAAACTAAATTGAAATATCGCAAGACACCACTTTAGAGAGTTTACAGAGCTCTCTCTCTCTCTTTTATTTTTCGCAGCTATGTAGATCGATGAGGATTTAATATTAGAATTCCATTGTGTTATCTTCCTAAAAATATCACTGCTCTGCTCTCAGTTCAAATTAACAAAGAAAAATAAAAGGAATTACGTACTTATTTATTGTGACAATTTATTGTAAGCTATGGTTGCATGCAATTCTGCAGAAAGAATTCTGTACTAATACTTATGCTTCCTGAAGTCTGTGAAAACATGAAAATCTTGAAGTCAGGGTTTATGCTATTTAACTCACGTAATAGCTATCTTGTCGCTTTCAAATTTTACCTAATTAAAATCACGAAAATCATTGATACCAGGCCCAGCCTTCTCAAGGCCGATGAGTCATTCATTATTAATTTTGTATATAAGAATTGTAACTCAAAACTTACAAATATGGCATTATTTTACTATCACGATTTTTATTTAATTGTGATAAGTCTGTGGATATACAAAATATAATACTTATTTACTTATTTAGCGAGAGATAAAGATAATTTAACTATATATATATATATATATATATATATATATATATATAATGCAAATGTTGAATTGTATTAAATGCCCTTTTCTAAATATGATTAAATCTTATGTATTTTTTCTTTTCAAGAACAATTAATTCTTCTCTGGTATTAATCGGCTTAAAGAATTTTATTTTTTATCGTTTGAAATAATGCAATAAATCGTATTGTTATATCCGGCGCTTAAAATCTCACAACTATCACCCTTTATTCAAGGAAATTTGCTTTCCGATAACTCTTAAAATATTCTTATATAACTGTTTAAGGATAACAGCTGTGTAATAGGTATTTCTTATATTGAAGTAAGTATGTTATTTGATATTCCTCTTCCTTTTTCAATAAAATAGGAAAGATTTGTTCAAATAAAATAAGAAAATGCCGTAGAAAGAAAATACGTTGGATTATCTGTTATATAAAGCTATAAGAGGATTTCCCTTAGATGAATTTACTAATCGGCTTTCAAATATTTACGATAAGATTTTATTTTAAGAAAATCCTTTTTTAGGATTTTGAGATGTTCAGATTGTAAATATTTATTTAATTTTAAATAAGTAAATAGCTCGAAGATTACGTGTTTCAATGTCGTTTCAAATTAAATTATTTTATATTGGCTTAAAGATTTGCTAGAGTTATATTTGTTCACTTGTTTTCTTGCCTCTAAGTATAATTACCATATTCATAAAATGCTATATTTAAAATATCAACATTATTTGAAAAATTTATTTTCAAATTACACTTAGTAAATTTTGTATTAGGTGTACCGGAAAGTTCTGTCGTTTTGAATTAAAATACTGACATCGAAATTTATCCTGGATAAAATTTAAGATATTCTTAGGTAACTTATAAGATGGTTATTTGTAAAGTACCATGTAAACACTGTTAAACAAAAATTTCCGGTTTCATTTTATTAATTCAAAACGACATAACTTTCCGGTACACCTAATATTTCCCACTGAGCTGAAGAACAACTGGAGCAAATGCTTCCAATACTTTTACACAGTGTTCGTGCGTGCCATTTTTTCTGCAATCTTTCCCCTGCCTTGCATGGCAAGCAACATTTGTCGGGTTGTCTATTACTATTATAATCTTTAAAGAATTAAAATTTAAAATTGTAATGTTATGTTTAGCATATGGTTGTTCAAACAGACAACCTTTACACAATTTTACTTTGAAATATAAATATATCAAATGCTTTTTGCCATGCAACGCTCGGAAGACAAACCTTCAAAAAACGGCACGTGAAAACCGGTCTAGCATTTCCTCCAGTTGTTCTTCAGCTCAGTGATATTTCCTTTAACATTTTATGATACCATTTATTTTTCTAATATTACTTATTAGATATTGCATACATGATTAATAACCCTTTTTTTTTTTGTAATAAAACTGTCTTCAGAATTATCCAAAGCGTAAAAACTTGGTAGCTGTGATAATATATATATATATATATATATATGTATGTATGTACATTTTTTTATTTATTTATATAAGGTTATTCATGGATAGTCGCCATATAATAGGTTTTTGGTTAGTAGAGATAAAAACAGAATGATAAGATAGTGAAATTATACATCATGATCTTCATGTATACTTAATAATTCTTCTCCCAGTGTGTACACGATTGAGGAATTTAACGTTAATTAAACTCGTGTAATAGTGGCATGTTTCCCACATACACAAAGAAGATAGCGCCAGTTAAGGGGTAACATGCAACACCAAAATAAATAACAAAAAAAAAAAAAAAATACCTATGAATTAACAATATATATATAACTATGCAGAAACAAACAATTCTGTATTCTGAAATATTTTTTTTTTTTCTCAGATTTACTCTGCTAATATAACAAGGGTACAGGTTTAAATGATAGCCTGGCAAACATTTAATTCAGTGCAAATGATCACCATTGCAATCTCCGTGCAACCATTTCTGGCATTTGATACACTGAAACCAATCACACTTGTGACCTTTTATTTTTTATTTTTTACATACAATTATACTTTACATACATCATCATTATCCTTAGCAAAACTGTCGCCACTTGTATCCAGAGAAATTTCCTTACTTAAGAAACACGACCTTACATATCTCATTTTCTTCTGTTGTTTCGAATTTTTCCTTTTGTTTGTTTTTCTTTTCTCGATTTTCTCTGGACTTTTCCCGCACAGCTTTTCACCTTTTTGCTGCTGTTAAGACCTCTGTTCTTTGTTTTTAATACTAGGACGGTTTAAGTTTTCTTACTTGAATGGAACGGATTGCATCCGGACAAGAAATTCTACTTTATGTACTGGTGGAGGCAACCCTTGTTTTATTGGTGGAAGTATATGCCGGTGTAGGCCTGGATGATCTGTTCATGGAAGCAACTGCTAATGAAGACCTATTTTAACATTCGCCGCTTGTAGAAGCCGCTTTTATCATTGCTGGAAACATCTGAGATAGCTACCTAATGCTCTGGGATTGTTTGTGGATTATAGAGATAAATCCCAACAACTGAAAACTCAGAAGTTCGATTTCTTACTAGAGCTGCCTTTCCCCAAGCGGTATCCAGAAGAAAACAAAATTGAAGTTTTGAAAGTTTGCAATATAACTTTCTCTGGATCCAAGCGTTCATGACTTGTAACAAATATGTTTTCAATGGTTTGAAAAATTAGTGGTCACGTGACTGTAAGTATTGGGTGATGCGACTTGAAAGACAGAAAAAATTACTTCATTTTCTGCTGAAAATCTAATACTACCTCATCTGAGTTATGGGACGCGTGGTCAACGAAAAAAAAAAAAAAAAGAAAAAGAAATTCTTCCATGTTTTTCCCTGGGAATGAAATAGTTCTTCAGCTCATGAACAAATCTGTGTTGACACAAGAGGACATTTCATTCAGCTCGATATGAGAGTTTGGTAGGCGACCATACTCTCATTCATCATTCTTAATTTTGCATTCAAAAATACCGTTCGTAGGAAAAAAATACGTTTGACAGTGTAGCATGCTGCTACAGTTTTGGTCTCCCCCTTCTCCGATGACGTGACTTGGTGAACATCAGCAACCCTTTCATACCTATAACATTACAAGGTTCATTTTTTAGTTCTAGAAAACATTCGTCTAAATTATGGAACTTCCTTGGATTTGGTAAAAACGAAATTTCCTCCAATAATTTGAAGCACTTGTCGACGACAACCTTGCACATTCCTAAGACTAATTTTAAGTTGATATCCTACGCCATCTTTATAGCCAGTTTAGGTTGTCCCTTCATAAAAATCTGCAACCAGTCGCATCTTGCTAGTCTATTCTCGTTATTGAAATGATGTGGTATCCTTTTCTGTTAAACAAATATGTAAGCTAGCAGCCGCACATCAATTCCTGTTAATGGAAAGCCAGCTTCCTAATAGAGTTGAATGTATTTCAAGAGGAATTTTTCGTTTTTTCTTTCCAAGTCAACCTGAAATAACATGAATAATGGGTATTAGTGAAAAAGTTCGGACCTTTAATTAGTAATAAATAATAATGTTTAGTTTTGAAGTTAAGTAAAATTATGATCTACAATATTTATATATATATATAACTTGATATATCGGGTTCACTTTTTATAAAATTTGAATTTTCTTTACTTTGCTTTCTTTCTGAGGCCGGTATGGAATTTCAAGCATATTTGCTTATAGTCCATAACGTGCAATTTGGATTAAATTTAATTCTGTCTTAGAAGCTAGATCCGGTTTTCTTTTGTAGTTTTGAGGCATTGTCTATATGATAATAAAATGTGAACTGTATTTTCTTTTAATTAAAATTCTTTAAAACTCAAGCTAAGAATATATATAAATCTGTAATACCCATATATTATAGGCAATGCAACATATTACATAAAAATATTAGCTATAATGCTAATTATTATATAATATATAATTATTAATTACATGTATATTTTACATTACAATATGTAGTACATAAAATTTAATGTTCGTTTAGTTCATTTCTGAACCATGTTACGTGCTCCTTTAAGTACAGTGTGAAGATTCCACACGTGCTTATTTTCGTATTACTCGAAGGTTATGACCGATTCTGCGTGCCTTGTGTGGGACAAAGCATGCGGAACACAATTTTGCTCTTAAATCCTATTTAAAATAAAATATCTGTTTATGAGCTTTAAATGTGAGCAACGGAGTATCATAAGGGCCAAGTTAAATTCTCCCGAGATCCAAAAATAACGGCGATTAAAGGCGATAAATTAAAATAAATTCTCAATCCACGTGCACACTGAGACAATACTCCTAACACAAGCGGCTCTGTATTGACATTTATCGACACATAAATGTACTAGGAACAAACCTGCGTCTTTCCCTGAACTATGATAAATCTTTTTACATAAGAAATATTTTAAAACATACCAAATAAAAATATTTAATTCCGTTTTGTTGAAAAAGAATACATACATATATATATATATACATATATATTTAAGAAACGCCATTAACTTACAAAATATAAACTTCTTTCACTATATCGAATATCCAAAAATATGCCTCTCTATTTAGGGCTATTTGATGGTTGAGTGAATTATCTAAATGATCAGGATCACCCATTCGATACAAATGTAATAATCGGGGGAAAAATGCTACAAGTGAAATAAATGATAGAGAACATTTTAAACGTTGAAATGTATCATGAAAAAATAATTATTTAGAGACAAAAGATATTATCTCATTGATTGCTAACAATTACAGTAAGTATAGGTACCCTGTTGTGTGGCGTTGACGATTAATGAAAAGTACTTTAATGTGTTTTTTGAACTAAGCTACACATGATATTCGATGGACTGCGTGCTGAATTGCATAGTGTATCGCATCAGACATGATTTTTTTTACATGTTCGGATACACTGTTAAAAGTGGTTTCGCAAGCATTTTATACTTAAATTGTAAAACCCATGTACTCATTTTTGAGTATAGTGATATGTTAATAAAAATGAAGATATTGGGATTCTTAATGGTCAACCCAATTTTTGATCTTGACAATATACTCAAAAATGAGTACATAGGATTTTCAAATTTAAGTATATATTGTTTCGGAGCTATTTTTGGACAATTTTGCTCATTTTTGAGAAACCATTCTTAACAGTGTAGTCTAAAGCAGGGGTAGTCAACTTGCACTGAGCACTATTGCTCGTGCGTGAATTCCGCATGCCTGGTCGATCTGAATTTTCCGAAAATAATTTCATCGGATGGTCTGATCAGAAAATTCATCAGCTTTACGATGGAGAATGTAGATGCACACAGAATGAGATACGCCTGGATGTATTGGTTTTCCAATGAGACCGAATGCTTCGATTTGAACAGGTGTTTTGTAAATCACCAAGATTGGAGATAGCTCTTTGACACACAATGTATTTTATGCACCTTAACGCAAAAATTCAAATTATGTCTTATCAGATAATCGAGGAGGCCACACTGTAGGAATAAACAGGGTTGATTTACATTCATCGTCGAAAAAAATATTTAAATTGGTGTTGTGTTTATCGTGCATAAAAGAGCTAATCTCCATTTCACATTAAAAATGTTTTGGAAAAAGCATCCTGTTTAATATAATGGAAGAAAATGAAAAATGTCCAATATCTTTCGGATCTTTCAACGTTTATCAAACACCCGACAAGGCCTGTGAAACGTACCACTTAAAACCAAATAAAACGTGATGACAAAATTTGAGGTAAAGTCACACCACACAGTGTTTTTAGAAAAGTGAAAGTAAAATGTTTCTGTAGCCCATGCCCGACATTTTTTCGTATTTCAGAACCATTCATATGAAAATAAGCTTAATTTGTCCATTAAAATTTCCATGAAAAGTGATTATCAACCACCATAAGTGCAGAAATCATTGGCGCAATATTCAGTACATATCTGCTACCAACAATTGCTAATAAAAACTAATTTTAAATGAATAAAATAGAATTACAATTCTAAGAAGATTTCTTAGAATTCTAAGAATATTTTCTTTTCATTCTAAGAACAAAAGAATGTGGAAAATTCATGTACCTACCGATTGCACGTGTACAACGACCAATTTCTGGAGTTGATGATAGTTCGAACATTGCAAGACGATTTCTTCTGTAACGCGAGGCACCAGTTTCTTCCAAGTTCCATTTTTAAAGCACAAAACGAGCCAAGCTCTTTCTTTTTCTAACCATTCTTTACAATGTACAGTGTATTTTTTTGTTTTAACTGAACAAATATAGATGATTTGAAGCTCAATCGAACAACAGAAATGGCTTCAAACTTCAAATGGATACTAATTTTGATGTGGAAAGTAAATTTCAGTAAAAAAAAAAAAAAAAAAAAAAAAAAGTCGATTATAGTTTTATTTATGGTGGTATGCAAAGTAAAAAGCTTTATAAAATTTTGAGAACATAATATATATAAAATTAAAGTGAAATGTTAAGCTTTTTTTACAAAATTCACTTCCTCGGAGAAGAATTCGACCTTATTCAATAAGACTGCGTTCTTGTAATGTAAGTCGCATATTCACTTGAGCTGGTTCACTTCAACTAAGACTATTTTTTTATGGTTCAAAATACTGATGTTAGTGTAGCCTACTGAATCATAAATTTAAATGTAGCTTTGATACCCATGTTTTAAATTAATTCTCGGTGTTGTGAACTACAGCCCCATAAATATTACATTGGTAAAAAATAAATAAATAAATAAATAAATAATAAATAAATAAATAAATAAAATGAAATAAAATGAAACGCTATATCGCGTAAATTTGCCTATGTGGTACATAAGTGAAAATCAAACAAAAGAATTTTAAAATAATAATTCTTGTGGTAGCGTGTCGACCTTAAACTTTGAGAAATTATATGATTTTAATCATTTTTCTGATAAATGAAAAAAAAAAAATCAAATAAATACGAGAACAAGTCGTTATACACATATTTTAGTAGACGAAAATACAGAAATGAAAAAAAATATATATATATATATACATTTCACAATTTAAAATCAGCATATTACACTAAAGGAATAAAATAAATAAAATTATTTTTTTGCAAAAATTGACAGCATTAACCTCGGTTACCAACTTTATTACATGAGTCATAAAGAAACATAAGAAACTATCGAACTCCCACATAACTGGAAAACTCGACTGTAGTCTGTTTCTCACATACCACTCTGGAATATTTTCAACCCATCCAAAATGCCCTGTGAGCGACTTGTTATCAGGCGGCGGTATGTTGTTCTCGTGAGTGTCAATGGTGCTTGTTTAAAACTGGCGGCTTGTCTTCTTTTGATGTTTAAAACTGATTGTAATTACGATTAGTGATTTGAGTATATGAAAAATTCTGTCTTGGATTTTTTCAAGAAAAAGTTTTTTTTTTTTTTTTTTTTTGTAGGGGTGGGGGAGCATGTGTGCAAAGTTTAAAAAAGTTCTTCGTTAAACGATTATGTTTAGTTTATCTTTTTGAAATAATACTTAGTTTGCCATTTTAATAAATATAATGAGAAATATATAAATATATAAATTCATAAATATGATAGTTTATATAAAATAAATAACAGTGCTATTACAAATATATACATATATATATATTCTTTTTTTTTTTCCTAAAAATTTACTTTACCATTACATAAAAGTTTCACATACATAACAAAAAAAAAAAAAAAAAAAAAGTTATTTTCCATAAAAAAAAAGAAGAAAAATTCTTCTTTTAAAAATTTAAACATTGAATAATTGAGCGTTAATTTAAATGCATGTGAAAATATTTGTATAAAAATATTTCTTTATTCAATCCTTGTTGAAGTAATTAGTCAAAGAAACGTAATTGATAATATAAATTGTATTTTACTCAATATTTTAAAAATAAATTTTGTTAGAGTAAATATCAAATATTGATATTGTACTTTTTCTTACTTTTTTCCGATAAGAGAGATTTTGTTTTCTTTCTACAGTAACGAAGATATTTCTACGCTGCATTTTTCTATAGAAACATAAAAATCTATAAGTTTATTTAAAAGTTTCAGAAATTAACGAGTTGCTTAAATGACTTTTTTTTATTTATTTAAGGGGTTTTTATATAAAAAATATATCTTTAACATTTTTATTTTTTATGAAATTATTTTACCTTAATGAAATTTATAAATTTTATTTAAACTCTTGACACTATAATTTCGCAAATTTAATTAGGACTGTCTAATTGTTTTACAGAGAGTTAAAAAAAAATATATATATAAAATATATATATATATATATATGGGATTCGTAAATATTTTTTACTTAAAGTTTCTCGATTAATTAACACGTTTTGCATGTACTAAAAGCGGTGTAGACCTCTGTATTTTTGCCTACCTGCGTGTTTCCAAGGTATTAATGGCACAATTTCTAATGTATTAAGAAACATCAATAAATGAATCTTTATATTTTGGAGGACCCTTATATTGATCTGTGGCAATCAGATTTTGGTATATACCAGTTGATCCCTCAATGCTGCAATTTATGACATACACTGTAAGGCTAACTGTGAGCTTCCTTAACGTACACTGTTAAAAACATTAGTCAAACGTTTCACTGAACAAATAGTGAAAATCATGCAAAATTAACCGCGACCAATATTTTGGTTCTAAGTTTCCAATTTTTCTATCTTTAGGTGTACCGAAAATTCTTGCTGTTTTGATTAGAAAAACATTCACTGAATTTTTTTAAAATCATTCGTTGTGTGATACTTTAGCATATTCTTAAATACAGTAGAACCGCATTAACGTGAATCTCAAGGGGAATGAAAAATGTGTTCATGTTATCAGTAGTTCATGCTATCAGTATCTCAGAAACTAATCCTCATTTTGACTGTGATTGTAAAAACAGTTTATGTTGAGAGTAATTCATGTTAACCGTGTTCACGTTAACGAGGTTCAACTGCATTACATGAATATTTTCCAGGAAAATTTTCTGGTATTAAGTTTTTTAATTTAAATGATAGAATTTCCCCGTACACCAAATATGTACCCTATATATTAATATTTTGTTGCTAACTTCTTAAGGAAAACTTTTTTTGTAAAATCACTATATTAAAATTTTGATTTGCTATTCCATTTACTTATTTATACTTTAATATTTTTATCTTATCTATTCTATTACGAAAACTGTTGAAATTCATAGAATTTCGAAAAGAACAGATTTGTTTTAAATAAAGTTAATTAAATATATATTATTATGAGCAAATAAAATAAAAAGCATTAATCCATTTTCATTGAAATTTCTGTTTTGCTCATTAAAATTGTCTTTACTGTTTGACTTAACTTTAAAAAATTAATAATAATAATAATAATAATAATAATAATAAGTTTAAAAAACATTCATTAAGTTACTCTTTCAATTTCCAATTAATATTACCATAAATCTTTAATGCGTGTATCTTCAATAACCATATGTATAAGAAAATTTTATATAGCAATTTATTTTTAACACGCTTTTATTAACTTCACCTGTGTGTATGCTTGTATGTTTGTAACCGCAAACAAAAAATCTATATTCTAAATAAGGACATTCCTTACGGGAAGGCTGTGGCTGTGAGCGTTCAAGCCCAGTCAGGGGAGATTTTTTTAAAATGTTTTTTGTTTAATTCTAAATTATTTTAATTAAAGATTTAAATGTATGTAAATATTATGGTGTGTCACTCACACGATTTTCTCTTAGCCTGCATTTTAATACTAAGATAGATATTTTGTGATTTTTAGTAAACATTTCTATAAAAGCGTGTTCTTTATTTTTTTTTTTAAACTATAATATTATTATGTTCCATTTTGACATATAATTGACATACGCACATACATACACCCACGCACATATATATATATATATATATATATATATATATATATATATATACATACATAATTTAATTAGTTAATTACACTTCTGAAAACAATTAGAGGATATTATAAGTTTTATAGGAAACATCTGTGAAATCGACAACTCGTAAATGAAAAAAAAAAAAAAAAAAAAAGAATTAATGGAGAGTTATACCATTCAAAATGTATGGAATGTTCAAATTATGGCTGTGAATTAATAAAAGCTGCGTTGTTAAAAGTTTGTAAAAAGTGACCTGCAGCGTTATTTCTGCAGGAAGAGATAAATAAAAGTGACACATGTTGAATGTTTTGTAACAATGAGTACGATAACAAAACAAAAGAAACAAGTTTTAGCTACATCTTTAGCTTGGACGGCCATCTGATATTTGGTGGCGGTCAATCGGTGTATGTTTTATTTGATGCAATACGACTTTCTCTAAGTTTCATATCCAGAGTAGGGAATCGGATTTCGGAAGCAGAAAATGTTCGATGAAGATTGGTGCAAGGTTGTAAGTGGCAACAACATAAAAGGATAACCGGTTTTCAGCTCTATTAGCCAGAAGAAACCGCACAATGAGAGCCATTTTCTTTCTAACAGCAAATCCAATGTCTACTGTTACCGGAACACCCCTTCAAAATATCTGAAACTGACTTGTCCATATAGGTTTATATGCTCGCACACACATGATTTGTATTTTCTTGAGAGAATATCAAAACGTTGATCGCAGAAGGTGGGTACAGGATCATCTCAAATGGCGACGAGATGAGTAGCACGACGGGCTCTCTAAAGACGACTCACGCTTTAGTGTTCATCTCGACAATAAAATTTACTCTGTAGAAATCTGGGTTGAATTCATTCACAATGATAATAACGCCAGAACACATAGTTCTCGCATTGTGGACAATTTCCTTTGCGATGTAGGACTTTTTTGAAAAAATTGCCCAGCATGTTCTCAAATTATTAACTCAGCTGTTTGGGATATGTCAAGTAAAAGGGTTGCTAGTCGCATATCATTACGAGTACCAATTCAGCAGTTGACTCTCTTCTATAAGATTTGGGAGAATTTCTATCTCCCTTAATTATAAACTCATTTATTTCATGTTTCGTAGGAGTGCGACATTGATTTCGATCACGGAAAACCATACCCCTTAAACTTGAAACTAAATTTTTTCCAAGAAATATCATTTTCCTTTGTATAACAAACATGAATGAACTGTGCATATTTTCTTTATCGACAAATGTAGTCAATAAAATGTGATTTATTTGATCGTCCCTTCTTTTTTTTTTTTTTTTTTTTTTTTTTTTTTCATATCTTACAACAATTATATATCATACATCAGTCAACAGAACTTTTCTTATAATCTGCAGTTTATATCCAAAATCTCATTTATTGTTTGAACAGTATATTTACGTAATAAATAACTGACTATTAATAACTGATTAATAGTAAAACTGATTCCTAATCATTGATAACTGAATTCTATATAAATAATCCTATATAAAATTCAGTTAGCCTAATTTACTTTTAATACTCTTTTAAATTACAGTAATGACTTTTAAAAGTTTAGCTGTGCATTGAAATATTTAGTTTATATGTATAAAATTTACAATATATATATATATTTAAATTGAATTACAACAACTTTTATTTGAGTGTTTTTGATATACTCATTTATCTATTATTTGCTAAATTCTATAACATTATTAAATTCTTCACTTTATATATATATATATATATATATATATATATATTGTTAAAAATATTGAGAGATTTACCATACTATAATAGGTCCAAAATACTTTCAGACAAAAGTTCTTTTATCTCTTATTGCTTTCTTTCTTCTAAATGTATAATTATTTCCTTTCATCAAAGAAACCTATTTTCTCTGTCATCCGTCTACTTTACTCTATTCTATGAGGCATATCGTTTGAAACAAATCCAATTAATAAAAGAATGCGATGACAATTACTCGTTTTCCAAATAGCCTGTGGATGTTTTTGGCTGGTAATAGAAAAAGGCTTCTGTCTCTCATGAAAAATAAGCTACAAAATTAGTTTTGTCTGGAAGTAAATGATCGCCAGTAAAAGGAAATAAATAATCAACACATTTACTCTTATCTTATGATTATTTTTGAATAAACTTGAAATAACTCATGAAAAGAATTTGTTTATTAAATTTGCTGGAGAATATGCATGGTTAATTTAGTCAAATAAAATCTCGCAACCCAGGTTTTTGGTATTTTTTAATGATATATTTTAAAAATATATTCTCATAATGATAAATATGTACTTCATTAACAAGTACATAAAAATGTAATAAGACGTCGAAATGTGGCCGGAGCAGTTAACACTATTCCACAGTCGCTTACAAATGATGCATGTATCATGAGAGTGTATCACATGCTAGATTGGGTTTTAAGCTATTTAAAATTTTATTATTTACATAGCTGATCCAAACAAAGTCCGAAAAGAGACTGTTAACACGTTCAGTGCCATGCCTGGCATAGGTGGCTGACACTCAACTGTCCGTTTAGGCCGCGTCAGCCACCGGTGGCTGACGGTGTGAAATATGATTAAAAAAAAAAAAAAAAAAAAAAAAAAAACGTAGTTTTAAGTAATTACTGACAATTTATTTAAAACTTACTTAATTTTTATTTATTATAGGAATAGGATTATATAATTAAGGCAATTTAATAGATTTTATTGAAACGCGGTAAACATAACACTCTTCTAAGCAGTGCGCGTGTCCTGATATCCTTAAGAATTCGCGTGGCGCTTAAGGTGTTAAACGCAGGTGAAGCCAAAGTTGAATCCAAATGTTAAGGTACTCAAAGAACGCGATAAGTAATTTAATAAATGGCACAGAAATATTTTCATCCGGTTCTAAAAAGGCTAGAAGTAATTAGGGGTTTTGATGGTACATGGTAAAAATAATAAAACAAAAAGAAAATTTAAAGATTGCCTCTTAATAATCACATCAATAGTTTAAGTGTTTTTTTACGTCACACTAGAGCTATGAAAAATGATATTGATGACGAACCATGCTTAACACCTGGGGCTGATGCAGAAAAATTCCATCATAATTTTGATCCTCTATGTAGGGTATGCCTCCTCCACTTCGGTAATCTTTAGAAGTAATAATAGTATTACTTCTTTAGTAAGGGGTAACCATATTTAAAGAAAAAGTTCTGAACTCAAATATTTCATTACATAAATGTGTCTGTATCTACTAAAATAATAATTTTATTCTATTTCATGCACCATTATAGATCAACGAATTTCTATACATTTTAAATAGCCACATCACGTTTGTATATTTAAAAATAAGTATATATAAATATGTAATATTTAATCATTCGATGTACTTATTTTTTTCGTAAATTTTGTAATTTAGACCACAATATTTTAAGCAATTAATTATGTAAACGTTTAAAACTAATTTATTTTTCCTTTTAACTATGCGTAATGCACAAGGTTGGTTGGTTGGTTGTAGGATTTAAGGCCGATTGACTCCTGATGTGTCCTAGGCCTAGAGGGGGAATGCCCTCCGTGGGGGTCTTTTTAAGGGGTCCTAGCCCGTATTTACGCGAGTTTCGGAGGAATCCACGGAAAACTCCGAACGGCTAGGTCGATGAGCGCGACCTGGGATCGAACCCGGCACCTCCCATCTACCAGCTTTGAGCGCAGAACCGCTCGGCCGCTGGTGGGCCCTCGTAATGCATAAGGAAAAAAACAGTTATTTTACATTTATATAAATGTTTTGTTATTTTTGAAAGTCCATAAACATTCTATAAATAGAAAATAAACATTTATTTTAAATTTAAAACTTTATTAGCATCAAAATACTAGTTTCTTGTAAATATGCGTACAGAGCTGTTATAGATACAGTAAGAAATGTAATTTTATTTCTCGATTGAATAAATATTGGACGTTGCAACCAGGTTAAATGAAAACAATTTTCATTATTTTTTTAATAATCCTTATGTGTTGAATCCATGTAACCTAAACCATTTTATATATATATAATAAAAAATGTGTTCTTAATAATAAAAACATCTGTCTATCATATTTTGTGACAATTCTTTTATCAATGCCATATTCTACTTTAAAAATCATTCAGAAATGCGACAGATACTCTGTGAGATGAATCAAAAACATTATTTTTTAAATGTCAAAAACATTTGTTTTAAGCTAACATAAAATTTTGATATTAAATGCATATTTATTATTATTTTTTTTTTTTATTTAAACTAAGAAAGTTTCCTTTCTTTTTTAACTTTAGTCAAAAAATTTTATAATCTCGTTTTATTGCTAATATGATATATATATATATTACAAAGAGGAGAGAGTGGGATACAATGGACCACGGGGTACAATGGACAGCATTTATTTACTTATTTTTATAGTTCGTATTTTGGTACATAGATAGCAGCACTGCAATGAGGAAATTTAACCAACCATTTCATGCCTAACTAACAATTTAGCCATTTTATTTATGAAGTTTAGTTAACGGTTGCCAAAAGTAAATATTTTTAGTTAAGCATTTTTTTTTTTCGTCTTTCACGAATAATTATCTGTAATATTCTATATAGCACAATAAAGAGCTAAGTTGATCTATCATTATATTTAATCTCATTAAAACATTTTTTAAGAGGATTTATTTATATTTTTTTTAATCACACATCTGCTGTCAGAGGTCCAGACGGGGTACAACGCACTGCTAAGAAACGGGGTAAAATGGACTATGGTTATTACACATTTTGAGGTGATCTGAATGAGAAAATCTGGTTTTTAACCTTTGGATACTGTGAGAGTTTCCGTGTCTGTGTCTTAGTCTGTTATCATCAAAACCAATACAAATAACAGCAGAACGTTAAAACTTGGTATTCGAAATTTGTATCATTTAGTGATGCTACGCTAATCTTTTCATTTAGGTTAGTGGGAAAAAAATGGAACAAACCAAATTTATGATAGGTTGACTCCAAAGCCTGCATTAAGCAAAATTATTTGAGCAAAAATGTTTATATTCATAAGACCTGCTCATGGTGTAAAAAAAAAAAAAACATTCATCATCCGTTTACTGGTACATACAAATTAGGACTATTCATGGAAAGCGTTGACAACATATTTCTAGTTGTGTTAAGTCGTTTTCATACTCTGGTAAATTTAAATACGCTATGTAATGTGTATGTATATTATATACAATTTACACACTGTAAATAAAGGTGTCTTAATTTAAGACATAAAAACAACTGAAAAATCATTTAAAATACGTAAATGCCTTAATATACGCCTAAGACATTATAGGTATCTTAATTTAAGACTGAAATGTGTCTAAAATACCAATTCAGACACAAAAAATATCTAAAATGCATAACTATGAGAAATTTTAGACAGCAAAAGCATCTAAATTTTCGTCCATTTTGGAAATTCAGACACTTGCATTTCTTGGCATTTTTTCTTATATGAAATCTACTTTACGCAACATACTTAGCCTATTTAAATTTCTTTCCTCATTCAATAAATATAATACATTTTACATATTAAGTTGTAAAGCGTAAGCAATTTAAACAATATTAATTTCTGAAATTAAATTTTTATTGAATATTACTCTAGATATGTGTATATTTGCATGAAATTATGTTTATTATAACTCATAAAGCAATATATTACAACGCAAAAATTATTCGGTAAAAAAAAAAAAAAAAAAAAAAAAAAAAAACTATGTATTTAAAGCTAATATTTGATATTTAAAGAAAAATTATTAATATGAAATCAAGTAACTTACAGCTAAGAAAGCGAATCTTGAATAATTTGTGCATCACTGTTTTTTATTTATTGTTCTTAATTTCGATTTAAAATCTGTTTTCTTCCACATATTTACTTGTTCTTAAGCATAAAACAACGAATTTTCAGGAATTCATGTTCATAATTTATTTTCTTTTAAAAAACAGTTTAAAGGAGGATATCGTTATCCAAAAATATTGAGGGCGAAATAAGGATAGTTTTTCACATATTTTATATGCATTTTTTTAAATTTCTAAAGCTCTAGATACAAAATTTAATATAATAATGCATATTAACTGTTAGATAGTATATTATTAATAGTTTTATAACAATAAATACGAAATATAGCATATAATTACCTGCGTTTTGCTAATACTGACTTACATATAATTATAAAAAGAACCTCTAGTGTGTGAAATGGTGGCTTGGTTGGCAAGGTACATGGCATTAACTGCGGCTTCCGATGCTTGGTTTCGTATTCCGCAACTGATGTGAGTTCGATTCCAGTGCTGGGTTAAAGACATTTTTTTTTTTAACTTTTTTTTTTTTAATGCTCTAGAGAATTCTAAAATCTATTTTTAACAGAAAAAAAAAGAATCGCAGGCCACCTTTATTTATTTATTTATTTATTAAAAAGCCTTATAAATAGCGGTGTTCTTAAGCCTAACATGGCGGTATTTCTAAGCCTAAAAAACATGGCGGTGTTTTCAGACTTTTTAATGTCTTAATTTCAGTTGCAAAAAAGTGTCTTAAAAAGTAAGACACTTTTGTTTCGCTTAAAAAATGACCATACGTTTAAGACGCTTTTTTAACTGAATTTAAGACGTTTACGTTTACAGTGCAGAACTACCCAAAAGTATGTAAATGCATTTTTTAACACGCTTTTATTAGCTTCACCTGTATATATGTTTGTATGTATAGTGTATGTATAATGTATGTTTGTAACCGCTCTGGGAGCAATCAAAATATCTATATTGTAAAAAAAGACGTTCCCTACGTGAACGCTGTGACTGTGAGGTAAAGTTCTGCGTTACAAACCTAAATGTCTAGCGTTCGAGCCCAGTCAGGGGAGATTTTTTAAAAATTGTTTTTGTTAATTTCTAAATTATTTTAATTAAAGATTTAAATGTATGTAAATATTATGGTGTATCACTCTCACGATTTTCTCTTACCCTGCATTTTAATACTAAGATAGATATTTTGTGCTTTATAGTTCACATTTCTATAAAAGCGTGCTCTTTATTTTTTCAGAACTATAATATTATTCTATTACATTTAATTGATGCAAGTGCTTAACTAAAGTTTACCAAGTGTAGGAAATTTGCTTAGAATTGATAATTATTTTCTCAAACGCATATGATAAACAAATATTGTTTAAAGTTAAATTTTTAACAAGATTTTTTTTCTTCAAAATTAAGTTTAAATCACCTGATTACAAAAGTTAAGTTATTATAATTTGGTTTGTGTATATGACTTTTATCAGCATAACGTACAAACAAATAATTGCAGAAAACTAAAATTGGCTTGAAAAGTTTGAACAAGATTTGCAAGTTTCCTAAATAGATGCGTTTTAAACTTAATAATAACCATACATTTTTACCAAATGGTGATTCATTTTAACGGAAGGTGAAGAATACTGCAGCAATCCTCACACAGACATATATTTCATATAAAACTGTTTAAAAATTATATGCTTATTCATTACATTTTATGCTACTCATTAAAATTTAAACTTTATATTATTCAAATGCAGGGTAAGAGAAAGTTACGTGGGTGTCACACTAGAATATTTGTTTTCTTAAAATAAATAAATAAATAAATTGTTAAACTTGTTTCTTCACTACTATTCAAAAGGCTTGTTATTAGATCTTTTTAAACTGTAAATCATATTTTTTTTTTATGTTTACCTATAATTCAGCCGTACATTGCATTTCATATGAAAGACCCAGTTTAATATACATTAACAAAAGCTAAACAACCCAAGAAATTTTTAAGATTTAAAAGTGAGCCGAAGCTCTCTGGTTATGAATAGTGTTTTTCCTGAAGCAATTTCTTAGATTTCTAATAAATATTTAAAACACACACTTCTGGCAATTTCTGTTCACAGCAATTAGATTTAAATATTTAAAGCAACACTATTTAATAAACAGAATCTACCACTAGTGAGATATTAGACAAATTATATTTTAAAATATTAAAAATGAATAAATAAATAAAATTAATGAAGGGTAGTTTCCATATCCTTCTTGAAAAGTCATTTTTAATACTACAATGGGCCCAGCAGTTACTTCAGGACTAACCTAGACAAATTAAATTCTTTTTCTATTTACCAGCAACATTTATTACAAGATGCTCAACTCATTTTTACTAATAAACTTAGACATAAGTTATTAACGGTTACCACTGCACCCTAAACAGAAATACTAAAAATATAATAAAACCTTTGTTAAATAGGTTAAAAAAAAAAAAACCATGAAGAGCCATTACCTCCCCCATAAATAAATATAAATCAATACATGTGTCTTGCTAGAAGTTAAAGAACAATACAAAATAATTTAAATTTGATCACCTCATATGTTTCTTAAAATTTACCTCTAACTTTTTTTTAGATTTTAAACACAAAAAGAGAAATTCATAATAATAAACATAACTCAAACTAGAAAATTAGTACAAAATATCAAGATCAACAAATGTTTCTTATTTTCACGAGATTTAATGATAAACAAAATACAGTTATTTTTACAAATCAAACACCTTATTAAAGGTTACTCAACCTTCTCTCCATAGATACTAGTATTTCACAAAACTATAAGGTTGGCATTTTAATTACTCTCTCAGGTCATCGTTTAATTACACATTACTACTCCTACTGAAATAACAACACAATCAATATATCAAATTAAGAAATGTTAAAAGTTCATCAATATAACTTTTTTATTTTCTCCCCATTACAATACAAGTAATATTAAATTATTAATTTTAACTCAGTAAATAAAATTTATCTTTCCTGATAAGTTAATTTTAAATAAGAGATAAAATAAAGTTACCGACTGTTTATTGTGTAGTTTGTCACACCGAGATGAAAGGCGAAGATACTTTGGTGGTTTTTAGGCAAGCCTCAAGAGGGTGATTATTGGTATCCAAACCTTCAATCCCAAATTTCCATTTTAATACCCTAGAGCAACGCAGTAAGGTTCTTTGGCGTACCCATTCCAAGAAATACAGGCATCCCATTCACTAGTACTAGAAGCCACAGTTAAAACTCCACAAACGGACTTCGAAAGTTTCGACAGATCCCTTAACCAGCTCACATTTATAAATAATATGTCCAGGAGTCAGCAAAATTCACTCCCTAGTCGAAAATTTCGTTAAGTGAACACACAGAGAGACGCCACGATAATATTGTGAATTCTTTCTTTAGCAATCTTCCTGCATCTACCCAGTCGACGACAACTATAATAAATATGGAAGATTTTCTTAGACATTATTGAATTCTAGGCAACAACTTTACTTAGGAAGCCATACATAGAACGCTCCTCCTTAGAAGCTAAATCCTTTGTTTGCTCATCCCTTACTTTTTGAAACACCAGCATAAAACACACCCGTACCAGGAGCTACAACCGAAGCTGAACAATCGGCTATCAAATTTTCTAATAGATCTTTTTTCAATGGTATAGTTATATATAGGATGTACAAGAAACGTTTTCTTCCGTTGCAAGGGAAGCCCTTTTTAGGGGCGAAGCCAATTTTAATGACGAAACCAAAAATCACACCATCCTTCAAATTCTATCGCTACGCCTCAATTGCTGAGAATTCCCGCGCTTCACCCACGCTGATACAATTGTTGCCAAAACGCACGCAACAAACCTTGTGGTCGAACACAAACAATCATTGAGTAGCTGAAACGCCTCTGCTGACGCAAACACAGAACGCGCAAACCGTAAGAGCCTAGCTATTCAGCTTGCGATCTGTACGCACCCACACACATGCTTGACTTATCTCGGCGTGACCGAATTGAGATTAAAAAAAAAAATTCTGAAGTAATATTTAAAGTAAATATTGTTAAATTTTAGAACTTAAATTTTACAGGCGAAAACTATGGATTATTTACAACTGTTATAATTCCATTATAAATAAATAAATAAATAAATAAAAATCGAAATATCCTGTAAAACTTCTCATTTGAAATTTATAAATACATTATATGTATTCTTATATAATTTTTTAATTATATTTTTCAAAAACCAAATTAACATATCATTCACTAATACAAATATATAGATGATAATAATGAACAACTGAAAATTAATTTTAAATTTTTTTCAAATGAAAATTATGAAGCAGTTTTGAAACAATAAAATAAAATAAAATAAACATTTTCCATCCTTTCTAAATCCATATGTTCGCTGTACTTTTTAAAGAAATTTATATTAATTTAAAATAAAGGAGCTTTACAGTCTTAAGAAAGATGTCATACATAAATACACCTTTTTTTTTTTTTTTTTTTTTTTTTTTTTTTTTTTTCAGGAAAACCTTTTTACTAAATCAGACATTTTCCTCTTTTAACATCTGTGCAAAAAAAAAAAAAAAAAAAAAAAATGAAAATAAATTACAGTCATTTAAAAAGTAAGAAAAATCGACTTTTGCTCTTTCCGTATTTCATTAGTGTGCTTTAGTTTATCGAGAATAATCTGTTTTGAGACACATTCCTAACTTATATTTCATGGATATATTTATTTATTATAATGCTTTTGACTCTTCGTAAGTGGCAGGGAAACCCATTAAAAAACTTTTAGCGAAGCATTATTCCTAAAATTGTATATTTTAAGTTTTTCTTTTACTTTTTTCTAAATAAAAAAAAAATAAAGTTAATATATTCGAGTGACGCTTCCTTTCTTTTGAATACAACATTTGCTATTACATAAATTTTGATATTAAGTATAATAAACTTAATAATATTTGTAACTATACGAAAAATATTTAATGTGCCAGTTTTCATTTACTTTGAAATCTTTTACAAATAGTTTATTTAGGAACAGCTGTGATTTCTTAATAATACAGTAAGTGTAAATAACATATGTTAAAGTAAATTAATAAAAGAAAATTTTAAAGGAAGAAAAGTAGTTTTATATTTATTCTCTATTTAAAATCTTTTCAATTTAAAGAAACATAAAAATTTAGCATGCAAATATATTGTTATTATATTATCAGAAATGATGCTTTCAGCTTTTGATGTTGACAAATATGATACAGTTTATCCTTGCTAATGAACCCACTGGACGTTTTCCAGCAGTGTTTGATGCTGACATTTTGGAAAGTTGAATTTTTGATTTGGTGATTTCTTAAAATGAAATAGTTCCTAGTTCTATTAATGCCTTAATTACTACTTTTTATCTGTTGCACAACAATGTTAAATAATGTTTAGTTTATGTCTTCGGTTTGTTTAGCTGTCTGTCCGTCTCTCTGCGCTTTGACTCCCATAATTATTTATGGAGTTTCCGAAAAGTGTTAGGGAACAAATGCAGAAATAGATAACAAGTTAAAATTATGTTTTAAAAATGCAAAAGTATAAATTTGGAGAACTGTTTCGATGAAAAAATGTTTTGTGCAAATGTTTATATGAAAACTTTATAATTTAATAATCACAAAAATACAATGATGTTGTAAGGCAACAAAAGAATACTGTTTCTTTGAAAAACGTAACACAATATCATTTGTTTCGTTTTGTCCCGGGCATGAAACAAAACGGAAGGATAAAGGTAAATGATTATATATATATATAATTCATGGTAATCAGAGAAAAAAATGTTTTCTCTACATTAATTTAGTTTTCAGTGGCTTTAACAAAGTATACAATAGTTTCTATTGATAATATTCTTATCTTAAGTCTATTAATAATATGCACGCGAGAGGCTATTTTGCTTCCATATCTACTATCACACAGCATTGTGTGCGCATTTTCTTTCCACATGGAACACGTCATTCTAACGTCAACAGACTATAGACTAAAGGTAAATGGTTATATATATATAATTCATGGTAATCAGAGAAAAAATGTTTTCTCTACATTAATTTAGTTTTCAGTGACTTTAACAAGGTTTACAATAGTTTCTATTGATAATATTATTATCTTAAGTCTATTAATAATATGCACGCGAGAGGATAGCCTATTTTGCTTCCATATCTACTATCACACAGCATTGTGTGCGCATTTTCTTTCCACATGGAACACGTCATTCTAACGTCAACAGACTATAGACTAAAGGTAAATGGTTATATATATATAATTCATGGTAATCAGAGAAAAAATGTTTTCTCTACATTAATTTAGTTTTCAGTGACTTTAACAAGGTTTACAAAAGTTTCTATTGATAATATTCTTATCTTAAGTCTATTAATAATATGCACGCGAGAGGATAGCCTATTTTGCTTCCATATCTACTACCACACAACATTGTGTGCGCATTTTCTTTCCACATGGAACACGTCATTCTAACGTCAACGGACTGCTCGAAACTCAAAGTAATATAATTATTAAATTAACACTCAGAACATTTATGATAATTAATCTTACTAGTTTTGAGTTCTTTCTACAGCTCCTTCTTTTTCCCAGTTATCTATAGGCATTTTTCTTTGCTTTTGTATTATTAATTTTATTTTATTTTTTAAGCAATACCATCCTTGTTTTTATCTTTCTCGCAAAGTTGTCCTCTTTTGCTTCATCAGCGACTTCTAACACTTTTTTTCCCACAGGAAATATTTGCAGACATCAGTCCGAATCTAATAGGCACTTGTTTTGAAATTAACAAAGAGATGAACGATAAATACATCATTTATTCATCAGTATGAGAGGAATGAGACATGAATTTTTCAGCAATAAATATGCCAAACATTTTCCCTACAATTAACTTGCGGAACGCAGATGTTAATTATGAGTTATAATGTTAAATTTAGGCTTTGTGTGAAACATTGATTTAAAATATCAAATTATATTACATTTACTTTACTATACTAGGAAATGGTTAAACTTTTATTAACAACGAAATATACTTCTGTGTAAGTACTTGACAAAATAAAGGGACTTTATAATAAGACGTTAAAATATGGGAAAATTGATTAATTAAATAAATAATAATTAGATTTTGTATTTTTGTCTGCAACCTACTGAATTCCTTATAGAAAATAAATATTATATTTAATTACTGAAATTAAATATTTACATCAATATAGCATTAATATTCTAAGATTTTTTTTTAATGATATAAAACATGCATAATTTCTGACATTACTCTAGACTTACATTCTTAAAATCTATAATTCAGTGTTTCACTTTGTGCAAATCCGAAACATTTAGCTGCTACCAACATTTTAAGAAATTTGGTGTTCTATGTTTCACCATTTTAGTAGTGCTATTTGAATAGAAAGCACCATTAAAATATTGCTTGCATTTCAAATAGCAATAGTAAACGAATGAAACCTAAGCACCAAATTTCTTTAAATGTTGATTGCAGATAATTTTTTTTCTAATTTGCACGTTTTTTTTTTTTCCATGAATCACTGAACTATTACTTTTAGCGGTGTACTTTGTTTTAATTCTTTTAGATAAGTTTCAGGCTGTAATAATAATAATAATCAAAACAATAATTAAAATGTGTATGAAAAAGTAAATATAATGTGAAAATAAATTAAAACAAATCTTTATATTAATTTGATAATTGGTATTACAACCTTTAGATATACGATACAGATTTTTAAACATAATTCTCACTTTTATGAGAAAAAAAGGATAATAATTAAAACAGAAAAATATTTGTATATTTCAGATAATTTAGAGTGGAAGGCTGATTTTTTAAACCAACTATATGAAAAATATCAAAGCTGGGAATCGAACCCGAGCCTTCCGGTTTCCGTGCGGATGATCAAACCATTAAGCTAACCTGGCGGATTACCAGCTAGGCATTTTTAACATTTCTATACGAGAGAAATACCTAGCTGGTAATCAGCCAGGCTAGCTTAATGGTTTAATCATCCGCACGTAAAGCGGAAGGTCTGGTTCGATTCCCGGCTGCGGTATTTTTCAAATAGCTTGTATAAAAAACCAGCCTTATAGTCCAAGTTATCTGAAATGAGCTTTCAAGGTTGATGAATAAATTTCTAAATTAAATAAATAAATATATATATATGTATATGTACATATATTTCTTTATTTACGACATTTTGACAACTATAAATATATTAATTCAAATATCAAGCTGAACAATATATATTTAAACTAGCAGGCTTTGCCCGCTTCGCTGGACATTAAACTTAAATGAAGTCTCAAAATACCATATCTTTATTAATAGCCTAAGTTCTCGCTGTGATTGGTAGAGGTTTTCTCGCTCGCAAATTAAGGACTCTGGGTCTCCACTGTCTTCGGCACAACTTACTCACTTTTTACTTCCCCTTCCTCAGCGGTGAGTTCGAAGTTTTGCAAAATCACACTAATGTACATAATGCGTACACTTATTCAATATCCAGTCTGGGTCCCCACTGCCTTCGGAACACACTTCTTACTTCCCCTTCCTCAGCGGATGAGTTCAAAGTTTTGCAAAATCCCACTAATGGACATAATGCGTACACTTAATCAATATCCGCGCACAAAAATTCGCCATTCTAAGATAATTCAAAGCGAATTCAAACGGAAAAACATGTTTTTACACATGTTTATTGGGAACAACTTCAGTATAACCCCACAACGATATTTGGCGATTTTTTTTTGTTGGCGCTTATGGCTAAATCATAAATCATATATGATAAATGATAAAATCATAATCTAAATCATAAAATCATAATCTAAATCATAAGATCAAAAATCCAAAATAAACAACATATTAGGCTGCATATTATATCGCAAACAGTCCAGAACGACATCGTTATCCTTCAAAACGGCGCCAAAGAAAAATCGGCAAATTCGGCTGTGGGGTTATACTAAAGTTATACCGTTTATTGCCCTCCGACTCCGAGAAGGTGTGTGTGTGTGGGGGGGGGGCGGGAATTTCGAATTTCGTGAAATCCAGTTACAATAAGTGCCGGATGCAAACAAACAATACGCACCAAATTTCGTGCACCAAATTTCGTGCAAATTTTACGCACCAAATTTCGTGACCACAGAAGTCTTTAATAGAAAATATTATAAATAAAAAAATACAAAACTCACAGCTTTAGTATGGGAACCCTTTGGTGACTTTAAATATTTTAAGCCATTTCTGCGATGAACTGAATTGGCTATCTCAATTGTGCAATTAAAGATCTTGGCGAGAAACGTCCGAGCTACTTCGGTTCCGAATTTCAAATTTTGCCAAAGGGATCCAATACTAAAGCTGTTCCATATCGAATCTGGTTTGAAAACGGAAAAAGGGTAAAATAAATTAGAAATATCAGACCTATATTTATAAATTTGATACCGAATGAAAGGGGCGATTTTGCTGAATCCAGGGGTTCAAACAGTTTTTCGATGCGACAATTAGATTTTTAAAAAATAACTAAAGTATGAAATTTAAGTGGCAACGGAAAAACGGATAAAATGAAAAAAAAATTAGAAATATCTGACTTATTGTTACAAATTCAGTACCAAATGAAAGAGGTGATTTTTCTGAATCCTGGGGTGTAAACAGTTTTTCGATACGACAATTAGATTTTTTAAAATTAACTAAAGTATGAAAATTAGATGGCAACACTTCATTTCAATCTTTTCATAATTTGTAGTGCGAATCACGCGAATACAAAAGTCTTTAACTTAAAAAATTATTTTTATATTTTATTTTTCCATTCAAAGCATTTTAGTGAAAAATTTTTATGGCGCATGCGCAGGCGT
>OZ005659.1:121844331-121889331 GCA_963930645.1 Salticus scenicus | reverse complement strand
AAGGAATGGAGACGATTAAAAATAAAAACCAGGCAATTTGAATAAAATTTAGGTAAAGGAAATATTTGAGGAGATGAGGTGGGGGGGGGAAAGATATTCTGATCCAAAATTAAAAAAAAAAAATCTCGATGTAGTGCGCATTTGCAATATCCAAGCTATACCTCTGTCACATTTTGTAGCTCTGTAATCAAAGGCCATAGCTTCAGAGCCAAGTTCATACAAAAGGAAATTTTGATACCACAATTTTTATATTGCAATTTTTCATTTTATGAATCGCTGATATTCATTTTACCTGTTTAAAAAAATCTGGAGTGACTCCACTCGACTTTCCGAACATTGAGTAATTAACAGTTTTGTAGATAAAGTAAAGAAAGAGGAGTTGTTAAACAAACAAAAGAGAGAAAACCATAATAGAGTGTTTGAGTATTTTTCTCCATCTATTACACGATGTTTTATTTAACGCTACTGAGCTTTGAGCCCATAGATCATAATGATAAAGAATTTTTCGTTGTGTCCCTGTAAAAACCTATAAATGCTAAATTCACCAAAATGCTTATAGTTAGTGCAACAGTGATTTATAATACTCATATAAATTTTCAGCTCAATTCAATAAGGCGTTTAGATGCTATCGTACTTTTAAAAATTTAGTCCCATAGGCCATAATGATAAAGAATTTCTCTTTGTGTCCCTGTAAAAAAACTGTAAGTGCTAGATTCACCAAAGTCTATACAGTTAGTTCGACTGTGATCTATAACATGTGTACAAATTTTTTGCTCAGATTAACAAGGCATTTAGGCGCTATCACACTTTTAAAAATTTGGCCCCATAGGCATAATGATAAAGAATTTTTCTTTGTGTCCCTGTAAAAAAACTATAAGTGCTAGATTCTCCAAAATCTATACAGACTGAGTATTTGTGACCTATAATATGTGTATAAATTTTTTGCTCAATTGAATAAGGCGTTTAGATGCTATCGCACTTTTAAGATTTTGCTCCCATAGGCCATAATGATAAAGAATTTTTCTTTGTGTCCCTGTAAAAAAACTATAAGTGCTAGATTCACCAAAATCTATAGGGTTCGTACTATGGTGACTTACAATATGCATACCAACTTTCAGGTTAATTGAACAAAGTGTTTAGACGCTAGCGTGTTCACTCACAGACATACACACATACACACATACACACATACACACACACATACATACATCATCGTAAAAATAGTGAAAACGGACTCAGGGGACCTCAAAACGTATAGAAACATCAAAATATCGAATTCGGATTTTTGACATGATTACAATACTTTCCTCACTATTGTGTTCGGAAAGTAAAAATACTATATTAAAATAATGATATCTAAATTTTTATTTGTGAAATTGTCCAGAGTTCACGCAGTCACACAGGGAGAGACAGACATCTTTAAGACAGACAATTCTATTTACTCATGTAGAGCGACAACATAAGTAAAATTTTTATCATAATTTTAATTTTTTCGGAAGTTTTCGTTTGGTATGAGTTATTTAGGTAAAAAAAAAAAAAAAAAAAAAAAAAAAAATCAGTAACTTTCCTGCCGCATAAAATAACAGAGATTTTTTTATTTATTTTATTTTTTTGTTTTTCAGAAATTTATACAAATTTTATTTTATTGCTGAATGATCATTTATAAATAAATTCAGTAGTTTTTTCTCTTTGTTAAAAGTTTTTTTTATTACATCATTGTAAAATAAAGCATTACATTTTTCTTTATCAATAACATTTTTGAACTGACAACATCGTCAATCTATTCAGTCATTTTTGTCTTTGAGTAGATGGACAAAATGGAAAAACTAGTTTTCACTGACTATGCGAACACTTTTACGGAAGATAAGAAAATGAAAATCCCTAACACTTTAGCAGTACGGGAAAACTACAGGACTGCTCTCGATGAATATTATGACTTGGATCCTTTAAAGAGTGTGGGAAAATTAGTACAATGAATATTCCCTCACACAACAAAAATTCCCTATCAAAGGGTAGGCTTTAGAAAAGTAGCATGCCTTACGGAGTAACCAGTCAGGAAACGACGTTTTCCAAGAATTATCTTATGTAACAGAAGACATTTTCTTTCAGAATAGTTTTCGAAAATTAAATGACGGCTAATCGATGGATGGTAGCGAGTGATTAACAAAATCAGCTGTTAAATTATTATTCTTTCTTTCTTTTTTTAATCAAAATATGTTTGAAGTTTAGACAGTATTTAGCGGGTATGCGGCGCATGCCTAGCATACCCAGAGAATACGCCACTGGTAGGTAGATAGTTGGATATACTTACACTGAGAAAACAAATGTACTGACTTTCTCTTAAATGAATAAGTCGCCATTTGCTTTACTAGGAATGTAGATTTCCGAGCTATGCACAAAAGGCACGCAAATAAACTGAATAGACGAAATTATCGAGAATTTCTAGTGTACACATTTCTAGATGGTGAAACATTATTCTGAATACTCTAAATATTCTGAATCATTTATATTGCGAGAAATTATGGCTAGATTTTCTAGAATTTGGTAATAAACCAAGATTATATTTGCAGAAACCCGCCTCTTGTAGTTTCATTTATTTGCAGAGATTTTTAAATAACTTTTCCCTCGAAAATATAGACAAACGCTCTAGAATTCTAATAGGGCTTCAAGAACTCGCTTTCCAAGGGGACTGGAATTTATAAGGACGACATTGAACTATTTTTTTCTAGAGCCACAACTTAGATTCTAGATGTCAGTTACAGAAATTTTTCTCAGTGCATAAATAAATGTTTAAAGGTTATCAAAACTAAAAATGGTGGATATAATTAACCACCATTTAATAAATAATATATTATAATTTACCACGTTTGATGTATATTTTTTATCTACCTACCTATGTTTAAGCAAACACAACTTAATATTATGCACATTCTATTACTACATATGTGAGCGAGTTGCTATCAACGCCCCAACATACACAGATAGAAATATAGATAACATATTATATAGATAGTCAGTTAGATAGATAGATGGATATACTGATAATTATATGTTGAATGGTTATCAAAACTAAAAAGTGTGGTTATAATTAGACGTCCCTATAACCTGCTTCCTTTAACCAAATTCGATGGAGAGATTACCAAAAAAAACTGTTACCTACGCTTTTTAAGACATGCAATCAAGAAAACAAAAGAGAGAAAACTATCCACGACGGAGCACATTACATTGAAAAAAATTAAAATTGTGTTAATGTTAATCAATTATAGAGAATGCATAAGAAGTTTGAAGATTTATGCCATCGGTGTTAACTCATCATTGGTGATTGCATTTGTTAAATTTTCCCTTCTCCTACTCAAAGGCGCTGTCTGGAATAATCTTTTAAAGTTTTTTTTTTTTTTTTTTTTAATATATATATCTTAATATATATAAATCTCGTGTCACAATGTTTGTCCTCAATGGACTCCTAAACCACTTAACCGATTATAATAAAATTCGCACACCATGTGCAGTTCGATCCAACTTGAGAGATAGGATAGTTTAAATCTCAAATTATAGTCGCAATTTTAATTTATTGCTAATTATTTGTCTGTTATTATTTGACAGTCACAATTATCTGTTAACTCCAAATGATTCTAACAGATGTCGATACCTTTCGACTGGGTTGAAATGAAAGCTGAAATATATTTGGTGCTGCCATCTACACAAAGAATCTTCAACTTTTTAACCTATTAATAAATTTCGTATAATTCAATTATTTCCACTTTTTAAATTTTTGGTGTTAGCATAGCCGGCCACGTGTTACTTAGACTGAAGTGTAAATTGAATTCATATTATAATGAAGATAATACAGTGAAATTAATCCTGTTTTTTACTTATTTGTGCTTCATTGATCAAAACTTTATAATTTAATCTGTATATATATATAAATTACGTGTCACGATGTTTGTCCGGGGTAAACTCCTAAACTAAGGAACTGATTTTGATGAAATTTTGCACACTGTGTGCAGTTTGATCCAACTTGAGAGATAGGATAGTTTTTATCTCAATTTATTGTCACAATATTGTTTTATTGCAATTATTTGTTAATTATAGACCTTTATTAAAGTTGCTCCAAAATATCTGTGAGTTCCATTAATTTAATTGTTGCCAAAAAAAAAAAAAAATAAATAAATAAAATACGAGTTCATTTTCTTTCGACATAAAAATAAATACATTTAATCAAACGTGAACGTTAAAAAATTATAAAAAGTTAAATTATGCATCTCACGAAAATTGACGTCATAATCAATTTAAAGATTTTATACACATTGATAAAGTGCTAATGTAGTTCTATCATAGATATAGTAATATATATAGATCTCTCATCCCCATGTTATCGTAGAAAGATTTTTGATGCCGAAAAAAGATAAAAAATAAAAGCTTTGGAAACAGCCATTAAGTGGTATTGAAAAAAAAAAAAAGAAAAGAAAAAGAAAAGAAAGAAAGAAATATGAATTTGAAACTGTATCTGGAGTCTTCCATTCCCCTTTAGCAAATAAATTATTCATAAATTTTATTTGCTAAAATATTAGTATGTATTCCCGTGTGTATTCACTCGGGGAAAGACGGCCATATTTTGGTAAAAACGTCGTCTTTTCCCAAATGAAAAGGAATAACTTTTTTCTCCCCAATGATCACTCTATTCTATATATGCTATACTATATCTATGAGTTCTATACGCAAGCGAAGTGTGACTCACTGACCGTCTGTGCAGCCAAGAAAAAGATTTCCTATGTTAATTGCCCACTGGATTTTTTGTAAGAAATTATTAAAAATCGAGGAAATTTATTTCCCGATTTTAATCCTTATATTTGGGTATAGATATGTATTAGTTATCGCGGGTGTTAGATTGAATTATTTTGCTGTCAAATTGACAAAATTTTAATTTTAAATTTTTAAACTCTGTCGCCCTTGGCTTTTATTATTATTATTATTATTATTTGGCGATCAAAAGCGTAACACGAAAATATACATGTCAGATGTATGCATTGTACGAAATGTAATATGTATTATTCATTGTACGTATGTATGACATGTAATATGTATTGTACGAAATATTGTTTCATATTATTCATTACTCTTTTAATATAAGTTGTTAAAATAACCATGATTTTTGAAAGGAATTAAATATTTTCGCCAGATAATTTGGCGATATTCTTTTTTTTTCGCCAAGGATGACAGAAATGAAATCTATTCCGCTGCAAAATATTAGTATCTTACATCAGATATTTTATTTAGACATTTGAAAACAAATTTGACTTCAAACTATGATAGAATATTTATCATTTTCCTTTTAATTTGTATATTATTAGTATATTAAAATTTAAAAGCATGGTATATAAAAAGCTTTTTTTTTTTTTTTTTTTTTTTTTTTTTTTAAATCTTATAATTATTCTTATCTTAATCCTCAATGTTTCCCATCTTTATTGACTTGAATTTACTATTAAAATTTTAACATACTCAAAAACTTCTCATCACTTCGTTAAAATACACTAAACTTTTCCAAAATCTTTTTGTATTTAAAATGATACATGTATTTACTTTAAATGTCCAATATTTCATAAGATTTCCAATTTTAAAGTTTTAAAATAGTTATCAAATTTACTTATTTTTCTGGTTTAGCCTTATTGTTTTCCCTTTTATAACTACAGCTGTTGCCCTCTTTAAAATATTTAAAATGATGAGGTCATTTAATAGTAAAATTATCCATTATAGCATATATTATATTTCACTCCTCCATAAAAATTGATTTTAAAATCGTCGGTTTCTTTTATACTTTTATTTTAATAGAATTTTAATAGAATTTAATTTATATAGTTCTTCTGTAGCTGAAATGGAAGAGAAAAGAGTGACTTGCTTTTACATTTGATATCTATAAATTTTATACATTTTGCACACAGCACTTAAGATATATATATATATACTAGCAGACCCGGCCACGCGTTGCTGTGACTAAGTTATACGTTGAATTATACGGCTGTAAACTATTTAGTACAGTTAAATTATTATTTACGAACAAAGACGAAAACGTTGTAGCCGATTTAAAAACCCACAGGGTTGAGATTTGAAACTTAGGTCAAAATTTGGAAGCGATTGATAAAAATTTTCGTAGTGTTGATATTAAGCACAAATTAATTTTATTGTAGGGTCCTATAAATTTTAATGGAGAAGTGATATATATTATTTCTAATGCTACTTTGGATAAAATTGCTAAAATGACTAATATATAAATTAAATTCTATTAAAATTCTATTAAAATAAAAGTATAAAAGAAACAGACGATTTTAAAATCAATTTTTATGGAGGAGTGAAATATAATATATGCTATAATGGATAATTTTACTATTAAATGACCTCATCATTTTAAATATTTTAAAGAGGGCAACAGCTGTAGTTATAAAAGGGAAAACAATAAGGCTAAACCAGAAAAATAAGTAAATTTGATAAATATTTTAAAACTTTAAAATTGGAAATCTTATGAAATATTGGACATTTAAAGTAAATACATGTATCATTTTAAATACAAAAAGATTTTGGAAAAGTTTAGTGTATTTTAACGAAGTGATGAGAAGTTTTTGAGTATGTTAAAATTTTAATAGTAAATTCAAGTCAATAAAGTTGGGAAACATTGAGGATTAAGATAAGAATAATTATAAGATTTAAAAAAAAAAAAAAAAAAAAAAAAAAACTTTTTATATACCATGCTTTTAAATTTTAATATACTAATAATATACAAATTAAAAGGAAAATGATAAATATTCTATCATAGTTTGAAGTCAAATTTGTTTTCAAATGTCTAAATAAAATATCTGATGTAAGACACTAATATTTTGCAGCGGAATAGATTTCATTTCTGTCATCCTTGGCGAAAAAAAAAGAATATCGCCAAATTATCTGGCGAAAATATTTAATTCCTTTCAAAAATCATGGTTATTTTAACAACTTATATTAAAAGAGTAATGAATAATATGAAACAATATTTCGTACAATACATATTACATGTCATACATACGTACAATGAATAATACATATTACATTTCGTACAATGCATACATCTGGCATGTATATTTTCGTGTTACGCTTTTGATCGCCAAATAATAATAATAATAATAAAAAAAGCCAAGGGCGACAGAGTTTAAAAATTTAAAATTAAAATTTTGTCAATTTGACAGCAAAATAATTCAATCTAACACCCGCGATAACTAATACATATCTATACCCAAATATAAGGATTAAAATCGGGAAATAAATTTCCTCGATTTTTAATAATTTCTTACAAAAAATCCAGTGGGCAATTAACATAGGAAATCTTTTTCTTGGCTGCACAGACGGTCAGTGAGTCACACTTCGCTTGCGTATAGAACTCATAGATATAGTATAGCATATATAGAATAGAGTGATCATTGGGGAGAAAAAAGTTATTCCTTTTCATTTGGGAAAAGACGACGTTTTTACCAAAATATGGCCGTCTTTCCCCGAGTGAATACACACGGGAATACATACTAATATTTTAGCAAATAAAATTTATGAATAATTTATTTGCTAAAGGGGAATGGGAGACTCCAGATACAGTTTCAAATTCATATTTCTTTCTTTCTTTTCTTTTTCTTTTTCTTTTTCTTTTTCTTTTTTTTTTTTTTTTTTTCAATACCACTTAATGGCTGTTTCCAAAGCTTTTATTTTTTATCTTTTTTCGGCATCAAAAATCTTTCTACGATAACGTGGGGATGAGAGATCTATATATATTACTATATCTATGATAGAACTACATTAGCACTTTATCAATGTGTATAAAATCTTTAAATTGATTATGACGTCAATTTTCGTGAGATGCATAATTTAACTTTTTATAATTTTTTAACGTTCACGTTTGATTAAATGTATTTATTTTTATGTCGAAAGAAAATGAACTCGTATTTTTTTTTTTTTTTTTTTTTTTTTTTTTTTTTTGGCA
The DNA here is from genome assembly GCA_963930645.1 of Salticus scenicus. Taxonomy (NCBI): domain Eukaryota; kingdom Metazoa; phylum Arthropoda; class Arachnida; order Araneae; family Salticidae; genus Salticus; species Salticus scenicus. The sequence goes on along the minus strand of OZ005659.1, from coordinate 121,881,338 downwards.
ACAATTAAATTAATGGAACTCACAGATATTTTGGAGCAACTTTAATAAAGGTCTATAATTAACAAATAATTGCAATAAAACAATATTGTGACAATAAATTGAGATAAAAACTATCCTATCTCTCAAGTTGGATCAAACTGCACACAGTGTGCAAAATTTCATCAAAATCAGTTCCTTAGTTTAGGAGTTTACCCCGGACAAACATCGTGACACGTAATTTATATATATATACAGATTAAATTATAAAGTTTTGATCAATGAAGCACAAATAAGTAAAAAACAGGATTAATTTCACTGTATTATCTTCATTATAATATGAATTCAATTTACACTTCAGTCTAAGTAACACGTGGCCGGCTATGCTAACACCAAAAATTTAAAAAGTGGAAATAATTGAATTATACGAAATTTATTAATAGGTTAAAAAGTTGAAGATTCTTTGTGTAGATGGCAGCACCAAATATATTTCAGCTTTCATTTCAACCCAGTCGAAAGGTATCGACATCTGTTAGAATCATTTGGAGTTAACAGATAATTGTGACTGTCAAATAATAACAGACAAATAATTAGCAATAAATTAAAATTGCGACTATAATTTGAGATTTAAACTATCCTATCTCTCAAGTTGGATCGAACTGCACATGGTGTGCGAATTTTATTATAATCGGTTAAGTGGTTTAGGAGTCCATTGAGGACAAACATTGTGACACGAGATTTATATATATTATAAGATGATTGTTATAATAAAGTTTTTAATTAAAATTCACCTGTTCAGAAGTCTCTAGTGCCGGTTCTATGGCGAAAAACGAAACAAAGTTTTATTAGTATGTGGTACAAGTGATGCACGCTGCGAAAATTGAAATAGAAAATAGTTAAAATTTTCGTATTTTCATAAAGAAACGAATTTTCATTATACTATATGACTCATGTATTAATTTGACATTCCATGCGTAAGAATTAAAAAATTTACTTTATTATGCTTAGGAAAGTTGTTACTGAAAATAATTGGCTTGTTTTATTATACCTTTCGAAAACCATTTACAATAAATGAACATTGTGTTGTTCGCAATCACGATATTAATATATATATATATATATATATATATATATATATATGTTTTTTTTTTTTTTCAAATAAAGTTAGGGCAGTCATTGTTTCAGAATATTTCATTATTGTAAAATTTATTTACCAGCAAGTTTTCAGGTATCAAAAAATACTGTGAGATTATTCTGTCCAAAAGCATCCATTTCAGTTCAAATACTTTTTTTTTTTTTTAATTTGGAGGAAATCTTTACCTAATAGATGTCATATAATTACATTAAAGAAATTTTTTTGGAAGTGCGCTAAAGTATTTACCCGTAAGGTCATAACATAAGAAACTTTTACAGCATACAAAGCTTACTTTGCAAGCAGTTTTTAGCAGTTTTTAGCACTTTTTTGGGGTTGTGGTAATATGGTTTGCTGAACATTGCAATTTATGTTCTAACACTAAAAAATTGCATGAAATTTCAACATTCACGTATATATCCATTGAAAAAAAAAAAAAAAAAAAAAAAAAAACTTATCTATATATCCCCAAAGTAATGCACAAAAATGTTTAGAATATATTAATAAAATATAATAATGTAAAATTGAAAAAGAATTTTAAAATTTCAGTTGCAGATTTTAAGGAGCATTTTAAAATTTAGAAAGAACAGGGATGGAACACGGGCGCAGAATTCATACCGGAATCTGTTTAAGAAATTCTACTACCTATAATATCGTTGATTTAAGAAGTAGAAAATTTTCTTACATTGATAGTGGTATGAATACTGCGCCCGTGTTCCATCCCTGAAAGAAAGTAAACTTTTAATTTATTTAATTATTTTTTAACTTTTTTTTTTTTTTATAATTTAATAATGCTTGAGATATTTTATAATATGTAACATTCATACGTTTAAATGCATATATACGTGCAATATTTCATAAATCTAAAACAGTAATTTCAAAGAATGATTTTTAACGTCAAACATCTCTTAATTATTAGGATTAATGAGTTCAAATAATATATTATAATATGAAACTATCTGGCAATTTATTCCATGAAATAATTTTAAATTAAAAATTGTCTTCTTAAACAGTGAATGAAAGATGTATTAAGAATTCATACGGAAGAAGTTGATTAAAATACATTTTGAAGATTTAAGAATTAAAGTATTTTAAGAGCATATCCTTAAATTTGGGTTAAATATTCTTTTTAAATTTCTTATTCTAAATGAAAATATAATTAGCATTTATACGCGATGAAAATCGCAATCAAGTAGTAAGAATTTTAAGATAAAGGTAAGCAATTAATCCATGTACAAGAAAAAACATATCTAAAATTGTTTACGTTTGATGTGGCAGTATCAATTTGGTTCAGTTTTCTAATTATATTCTTGAAATTAATCGATGGATTATTTTAAATTTTTAAATAAATCTCATTGCCTTGTTAAATTGTTTATTTAATGAGGTAAGAGTGACTTCATGCATGGTGTACTTTAATTTATACTGTCATAAAATAGTCTTTGAAGTATTGAGTAATTAAGCTCAATTTTTAAAAGAAAATACTTTGAACGTATTAATTAACTTTATTTTTCATTTTCTAAAAATGTCAGTATTAGGATCTACTTACATAAATAACACATTCAACAGTTCAAGTAAAAATGATTGGGAATAAGATATTTATTATTATCAGTATTTATTCACAGAGTAATTATGTTTGGGATTGTTGTGTTTGTTGTCTTTCATATCGCAAAGATGTTTTATAGAACTAATTTACAAATTTGTCTATTCATGTCAACAATAATCAATAAACGGTTACTTTTTATAAATAATATTAAATTTGTACTCATTTTAGTTAGTGACACCAAAATTCGCCATCTATATATTTTTTCCTCTAAAATATTTTTGGTATCTTAATGCAGTATAATATTTAAAAACAGTCATTTTTAAGATATTTTCCATCCTCTTTCTCAAATAACATACAATTTTTTAATTTATAAGCATATTTTATAGACAAAAATTACTATTCAAAATTTTTGGTAGTTAAAAATCACTGTCGCGCGAGTTATCATACTGTTATAAGGAGCAATATAGCTAATATTTTCAAACGATGAATACTTTGTATTCGATACAAAATTAAATCTTTCAGATCATGGAACAAAAAAAAAAAAAGAGAGAGAGAGAGAGAGAGAGAGAGAAACTAACATTAAATTGTGAAATGATGATTAGGGCGCGAATTATGTGTATGTTAGAAAATAAATAAATAATAAATAATAAAAAGACGTAATAAGAATTAGAAACTCTAAGATTATTTATACTGTTCCAAATATATATATATATATATATATATATATATATATATATCAAAAAGAAAATGAGCCGAAGTTACGAAATTTCTTCCGCAAATGTGATTCAAAGAACTATGTTAATGATTAAACTATCTACACCAATTACACAGGTCGACATGCAAAATTTTGATTTTATAATTTTGACTGATCTTTACGTTTTTTGGTGTGCTGAAACGGAAAATGAAGTCGGTTTTTCTCTATCACGTATAGATTTTTGTCGATACAGGGTGCTTACCTATATAATTTCTTCCATTACGCTTCCACCAATATTATTATATGGATTATTATATGGTGCTGCGGTTATGCTTTTTTTTAATATACAGCTATATGAAGCATAACAAATTACATTAATATCAGTATTTTTACTGAATTTTGTGCATGGGTAAAATTAAAATTCGGAATTAATTACATCTACATATTTTGGTCACTTCTCAGTAATAATAAAACCTTAACGATATTCGTACGCTTGAATTGTCAAATGGGCAAGGTTTTAAATTTCATGTGATGAATAATTAAATTCGTATTTACAGGTAAAATACATTGCATAGATATGAAAGATGCCTAACAGACATGAGTTGTGAGGGGAGTGAGATCGTATGGTCATATGTTAGAGCTCTGAGCGATAAGTTTACAAAACAAACATGTCAGACAATATTGATTAAAACGGTATGGTAGTTGCCTGGTGATAGGTTTCATAGATTTGCTTACTGAAGAAAAAAAACTTTTAAACCTTTAATATAATTTTTTTAAACTTTATTTTAAAGGAGTTTAATATTTACCCTCGAATTCGATGATTTAAATATAAATTGAAATCGCATAAGTTTTTTTTTTTTTTTTTTTTTTTTTTTTTACACTTTTTTAGAATTTATGTTTGTTGTACTTTTTACATTTTAAAATACATTTTTTGGTACAAATACATATACATGGTATGACTGATTTTTTTATGTTTGTTTATTTTATTTAATTAATAGCATAGAAAAAAAATATTATATTGCAAATATTCCAAAAATTTATTATTTTTTTTTCTATTTAAAACATATTTTAAAATTAGTATGCAATAGATAACACTGAATTTATTATTCATTCATTAAAATAAAATAAAAGAATTTTATATAGATAACATAAACCGAACATTGAAAAATATTAAAAATCCTTAAATAAATATTTAATAGATGGCTCTGAAATTATTATTCATTAAGAAAAAAAAAACCTTTATATAGGTAACATAAATCGAACACTGAATATTTGATAAGAATCCTTATTCTTACAAAAAAAAATACTGTATTTGGTAAATAAATTTGTTAGTTTCATTAATAAAAATATACATTTTTAAATAAAATGCAAGAGATTCGAAATATTTCTATGCTTTGCATATATTTAGAAAAAGATAAGCTAACAGTATTAAAATAAAAATTTTACTTTTTTTTTCTTTTTAACTTTATATTTTTTTATTTCATGTTTGTAAAATAAAATCATTTGTTTGACAAAAGAAAACAAATACTGCGATATGTTTTAAAATTTTCTCTAATGTAAATTCACTTGTATCCAATATAAAGGAAAAATATTACTAGCAAAGGTTTTGCTTTCATTAAAGAAAATACAAAATTAATTTAATTTTTTTTTTTATTTTATACATTTTTTTAAACTTTTATCTATTTTTGTAAAAGAAAAATACTCACACATAAACTTTTATTTCTAACAAGCTTGTATTATGTATTTATTAATTTATATAAAATTAGATATAAAAGCATAATTTATTCTGTAACCAGCAAAAAAGATAATGATTGTAAAATGAAATAGAAACTAAATTTAGTTCTAAAAATATTCAAATCGTTTTTGTTTAACTGTTCACAAAATCCCAAATTATTTGTTGAGAGCTAATTTTATCATTTATTTATTTCCTATTAAAGAAAAATAAATTTTTGGGATTTATCACTACACATGAATCAGATAAATAATAATGCATTTTATGTAATAGTGAAGAAAAGTGAAAATATTTTTTTCAATGAATTTGAATGTATTTATTAAATCAGATGATTGTTTTACGTTTTTATTTATTGAAATATAACTTATAGATATTGCTGACATTTAATACAGTTTTTACAATATATACAACTAACACTATTAAAGTTTTAGGAGGTTTTAAGTTATCTATACTGAGAAAAATTTCTGTAACTGACTACTTGATTCCTAGACCCTTTTGAAAACGAGTTTTAGCATAGCCTCCTAAACTAGATGCCTCGGTTGCGATGGCCACGTTATCAGAGCGTCGAGCTTAGAATTTACGTTTCAACATCCAAACATAAATTCATAGAAAAATAATAATTTATCTATCAATTCATAAAATAATTCACAAATGTGTTTAGAATGAATTGATAAACCGTTTTAATGTAAAATAGATGTGAAAATTTATTAAATCAGTCGCATGAAATTAAAATTTAGAAAATAATTAAATTTTATTTGTTTTTTTCTTTTAATTTAGCAGTTTTTGAGAATTTGTAACATACTTATTATTGATATATTTTAATGCACATGTATGCAATTTTTCATAACTGTAAAACAGCAAAGAATTTTTTTTTATGTTTTTCGTTTAATTAAAATATTTGGATTAATAAGTTAAAGTAAATAATATCAACATCTTATAATATGAAAGTCTCTGGCATTTACATTTTATTCCAAGAAATAATTTTAAATTAAAAATGGTTCTTCTTTAACAGTGAATGGAAAGCATTTTGTAAATTTATACGGAAGAATTTGATTGAAATGCATTTTCAAGATTTAAGAATTAATGTATTAAAGTATTTTAAGAGCATATCCTTAAATTTGCGTTAAGTAGACTTTTTAAATTTCTCATTCTAAATGAAAATATAATTAGCATTTATAAGCGAGGAAGAACGGAATTAAGTAGTAAGAGTTTTAAGATAAAAACGTAAGTAATAAACCCATGTGCAAACAAAAACTTATCTAAGGTTACCTAGATCCATTAAATTTTGATGGGGCAGTATAAATTCTGTTCAGTTTTCTAATTATCTTCTAGAAATAAATAGATAGATTATTTAAAATTTTTAAATAAATCGCATTGCCTTGTTAAATGTTTAGTTAATGAGGTATGAGTGACTTGATATTTGATATACTTTAATTCCTATTGACATAAAGTAGTCTTTGAAGTATTGAGCAATTAAGCTCAATTCTTAAAAGAAAAGATTTTGAACGTACTAATTAACTACATTTTTAATTTTCTATGAAATTTCAACATTAAGATCTACTTACATAAATAACATATTAAACAGTTTCAAAAATGATTGGGAATAAGATATTTATTATTATTAGCATTTTATTCACAGAATAATTACTTTTGGTGCTGTTGAGTATGCTGTCGTTGTTGTTGCAAAAATAATTCATAAAACTGATTACTACTAATTTTCTTGTGAAAACGTTTTAAATAGTACATTTCTATAACTAAGAAATGGTAATGAACTTTGATATTTGTGGTAAATACAGGGTGGCTACAAAATACTGTTACAAATATCGAAACATTTTATTTTACAAATGTGCACTCAGAAAAAAAAAATATATATATATATAAATATCCTTTTCTCTAGATTGAATAAGTGGCCATTTTCTAAATCCCTTAACTAAAAATATAGATTTCCGAGCTATGCGCATATGGCACGCCAGTAAACTGAATAGACGAATTTATCGAGAACTTCTAGTGCACACATTTCTAGATGGTGAAACTATACTCTGAATACTCTAAATATTCTGAATCATTTATATTGCGAGAAATTTACGCTTGGTTTTCTAGAATATGATAATAAGCCAAGATTATAGTTGCAGAAACCCGCCTCTTGTAGTCTCATTTATTTGCAAAAATTTTTAAATAACTTTGCCCTCGAGAATATAGGCAAACTCTCTAGAATTCTAATAGGGGCTTCTAGAACTCGCTTTCAAAGGGCACTAGAATTTATAAGGATGACATGGAACAATTTTTTCGAGAGCCACAATTTAAATTCTAGAAGTCAGTTACAGAATTTTTTCTCAGTGTAAAATAGAAACTAATAAATACGCCGACAGGATAAACACTATCAGTGAAAGTTTACATTGAAATAATTTGATTAGAATCGACCACCATCTTTATCTATTACTAACGATAATATCTTACGCTATTGTCTTATTGCGGCACGAGTCCTTTGAAGAGCACTTTATAATTAAGAGCATTTATAAGAACATTTATAATTAGTAGAATTTTATTCACAGAATAATTAATTTTGATGCTGTTGCGTATGCTGTCGTTGCTGTTGCAAAAATAATTCATAAAACTGATTAGTACTAAGTTTCTTGTAAAAACGTCTTAAATAGTACATTGCTATGACTAAGAAATGATAATGGACTTTGATATTTGTGGTAAATACAGGGTGGCTACAAAATACTGTTACAAATATCGAAACATTTTATTTTACAAATATAAAATCGAAACTGATAAATACGCCGACAGGATAAATACTGTCGATGAATGTTTGCCTTGAAATAATTTGATTAGAATGGAACACCACCTTTATCTATTACTAACGATAATCTCTTACGCTATTGCCTATTGCGGCACGAATCCTTTGAAGAGCAGTTTAGAAAGAAAAAGCTGGGGATGGAGGAATCAAAAATCATTAGAAAATAGCATGGAAAGGCAGGAAAATATTCGCACACTCACAAGTACAAAAAAAATAAATAAATAAATAAATAAATAAATAAATAAACAAACATCAGCAAGAAAATGTAAGAATAATTGACGAGAAAAGGAAACAGAAGCACTGGAATAGTAGGCTCAGGGGCTCTGAAGTTATCACTGAGGCCTAGCTACACCTGGCCTAAATTGTGCACTTACAGAAAATTGCCAATCACAGATCTAGAGAGAGAAATTGTTTTACCAAACGATTGATATTAACTCTTAATTTGATTGTTACAGTATTTTGTAGCCACCCTGTATATAAAAATAGGATTGAAAAAATCAGTTGATTTCACTTAGTTTTGTTATCGGTTCAAGTCAAAAATTCAACTTATGTTTACGCTACTCTACTTATTCTGCGTTTGCTACTTTATGCTTATGCTTTAGAAATAACAATAAATTTATATTCATTTTAGTGACATAAAAATTCGCCCCGCCATACAAATTTCCATAAAATATTTTCGGTACTTTAATACAGTATAAACCTGTAAAAACAGTCTTTTTAAGACATTTTCGATCCCCTTTGTCAAAGAACGAATATGTTTGTTTATTTTTAAGCTTAGCAAATAAACAAATTTATTTTTTTTATTTTAATAGTTTTCAAGATTTTGTAATATATTTAAGAGTAATATTTTTCAATGCATATGTATGCAAAATTTCACAGTTGTAAGAATATAATAAAAAAAAAAATAGTTTTTATATTTACTTAAAACATTTGGATTAATAAGTTAAAATAAATAATGTCAACATTTATAAAAAGGAAATTCTCTGGCATTTATATTTTATTGCAAGAAATATTTTTAAACTAAAAGTTGTCTCTTAAACAGTGAATGAAATTTATTTTGAGAATTTATATGGAAGAAGTTGATTTAAATGCATTTTCAAGATTCAAGAAATAAAGTATTGAAGTATTTTAAGAGCATATCCTTAAATTTCCTTTAAGTAGTCTTTTTAAATGTCTTATTCTAAATGAAAATATAATTAGCATTAATACGCGAAGAAGAACGCAATTAAGTAGTAAGATTTTTAAAGTAAAAACGTAAGTAATTAATCCGTGTACAAACAAAATCATATCTAAGATTGCCTACCCATTATCGTTTGATGCGGCATTATGAATTTTGTTCAGTTTTCTAATTATCTTCTTGAAATTAATAGATGGAATATTTTATATTTTTAGATAAATCCCATTGCTTTGTTAAATGTTTATTTAATGACGTATGAGTGACTTCATATATGATATACATTAATTCCTATTGGCATAAAGTAGTCTTTGAAGTATTAAGTAATTAAGCTCAGTTTTTAAAAGAAAGGATTTTGAACGTACTGATTTTCATTTTTAATTTTCGAAAAAAATGTCAGTATTAGGATCTACTTATATATATATAGCACATTCAACAGTTTAATTTAAAGTGATTGGGAATAAGATATTTATTTTCATCAGTATTTTATTCACAGAATAATTATTTTTGTTGTTGGTGTGTTTGTTGCCGTTGGTGTTGCAAAAATATATTAGAAGACTCATTACTACTAATGTTCTTGTTAAAATGTTATAGTTAGAAAATTTCTATAGCAAAGAAATAGTAATAGCTATGCAAAAATATATTACAAGACTCATTACTACTAATATTCTTGATAAAATATTATAGTTAGAACATTTCTATAACAAAGAAATAGGAATAAACTATAAATGTTGTGGTAAACAAACAAATAAATAAATAAATAAATAAGCGGGAAAAAAAAATATTTTTAGTTTTTTTTTTTTTTTTTTTCGGATCAATTCCACAATATTATACTTACTGCTACAATTCGCAAATAATGTTAAATTTGTACTCATGTGAATTACATAAAATTTCACCCATTGTACATTTTCCTCTAATATACTTTTTGTATAATAATATAGTGCAAACATATAAAAGTAGTCTATTTTAAGACACTTTACATCCTTTTTCTCAAGTAACAAAGGTTTACAGACATAATTTATAAACAAAAATTGTTATTCAAAAACTCCATTGATAAAAATCACTACAATGCGGGTGTTATTATTACTATCAGGAACAAAATGTCTGTTACTTTGAAACACTAAATAACATTTTATTAGTATAAAAGATGACTAACATCCAATTATGAAAAAGGAATTAGAGTGCCAATTACAGATGTATTACAATAAATAATAAATAAATAAATAAATATAAAACCATAATATGAATAAACTAATGTTTAAATTATGAACACCAAACAATATTATAAGAACAACAACGAACATATCAGATGTTAAAATAATAGTAAATTAAAAAAAAAAAAAAAATAAACAAACATAACAAAGTGCAATAAACTCGCAACAATTCTTTCGCGTCACACATGACCTTTCGTCAGGCGAACAAAGAAGGCACGAGTGCTGTAATCAACGAGGCAACGCACCAACATGTTATGACTAAGTGCAGCACTCGTGCCTTCTTTGTTAGTCTGACGAAGTGTGGTGTGCTCTTTCGACCCGAAACAATAGTTGCGGATTCTTACATTTTATGGTGTTTAATCAAAGTTTTGTGCTTATTAATTTAAAACGCCAGTTTTATGATGCTTAATTATCTCTGGGGAAAAAAGTAAAACTGTGGTAAGAAAATAAAAATATAAATCAGTAAATAAACTTTCTTTTTCACTTCATTTACTTTACAATTTTATCGGATCAAGTTCACAATATTCTACTAAAGGTTACGCTTTATAAATAATAGTAAATTTATACTCATTTATACTCGTCTGTATAACGGTTGTTAGCAAAATTTGTGCGCTATAATGTTTTTCTAAAAAGAAATTCTGTTTTTATGATATATGGCTTTAATACACAGTACTTTTATTGCATTTTCCAATCCTTTTCGCAAATAAGAAACAACTTTGTTAATTTGATGATTTATTTTATGAATAAAATTTACTATTCAAAATTCTTGAAAGTTAAATATGACTGCAGTAATAACTCTAATATTATAATCAGGGACAAAACATATAATATTTTTCAATTCTCAAAAGCATTGTATTAGATGTAAAGTAAAATTATTACGATCATGAAAAAAAGAAATAATAATAATAAATGCAATACTAACATCCAATTATGAAATGATGATTGGGGCGCCGATTATGGGTATTTCAAGTAAATAAATGCCGTAATGTGAATTACAAACTTTATGTATCTATGCACTGCTGAAAAAAAAAATATATATATATATATATATATATGTATATATCAAAAATAAATTGAGCAATAGTCATGAAATTACGCGCACAAATGTGGTTCGAAAATTTTTATTAATGACGAAACAATTAACACCATAATTATAGTGAGAACACACAACGTATATAATGAACGATGACCAAAATATCTTAATTACTACTAAAAATGGAGGGAAAAATTAATTTTTTAGTTACACAAATTTCATTTGCTAAAAAGTAAAATGGAACGTTTAAAAATATTAAAAAGGTAAAATATTCAACACATGTTTAAATTCCTCTCGTTTTTTTTTTATTTTTTTTTTATTTTTATTTTTTTTAAGTTTGATTTAAATCTTCAACACGCCTTTGACATCATAATATATGGTTTTTCATTTCTAGCGCCATCTATGGATTCTCATACCAGTTCAGTGCTTACTATATTGTGTTTTTGTAGTAACTCAAACTATATTTTTATTAAATTAAAAGTTGTTGTTTCATTATACAGTATTTTTTCATGTAAAATGTATATTGTTTCTCTTATGATGAATGGATAGTAAAACTTGAATTGATTAATATTAGATAAATTAATTTACTTTCGTTCAAAATTTATTTGGATATTTTCTCTTTGGTTACTTTTTTATGAGTCATAGTATTTCTATAGCTTTTAATATATGCAATGTGTTATTTTTTTACAATGAATAAATTTCCTGTTAGTCCTGCCTATGTAATTGTATCAATCTTCTTTTATAACGAATATAATTTTTACTTGTTTTACTTAAGATTTTTCATTATAGACAATCAAAAATTATAATTTCGCTCAGCCTTTCTAATTATCCAAAAGCAGCATTGTAAAACAGATTTGGTGTGAGTCCATTTAATGTACTTCTTCAAACCAAACAAATCATAATTAACGGTGGTAGATTTTGTAGCATTATTAATATAAAGTTCAATTAATATACAGAAAAAAAATTGTAGAGATTTCTCGATATTTTTATTGCAATATGTATATCAGGAAAACATCAGTTTCTGATCTGTAATTTCGTTTCTAATTTTAACCCCACATTTTCACCCCACATATTCCGTACTGAAGTTATTTATAATTTTCCTTGTAAATCTTGCAATTCTGTTTATATTGGTGATACTGGTCGTTTCCTTTATAGTAGAAATCTTAAACATGAAATAAATTTCAAAAACCGCAATATCCTTTCTAAAATTTTCCAGCATGCCATAGAAACTGAACGTTTACCTGATTTTGACAATATTAAAATAATAGAATCTAACAATTCAAATTATAAATTTTTAATTTTCCTTGAGGGCTGGTATTCTAAACTTCATTCTTCACCTCTTAATAAAGCATGTGCAGTCCTTGCCGAATGCGCTAAGCTTTTGTAGAAAAGAGCTATCTTTTCATGTGAACGTTTACTTTTATGATGATTTTACTGGTGATGAGCTTAAAATAAGGCTCTAAACGTATAAATGTATCTTGTGTTTATTTTAATATTTTTATTGTATACTTTTATGGTTTATTATAATTGTCTATGTTTCGTGTATTTAAACTGTAATAGAATTTTATGACTCGTGATGATTTTTAAATATTTTATATATGAGGATGGATTATTTTAATATACGGCTATTGGGGGCTAGAGAAATTTACATTAACATCTGTAATTTTACTGAGATATATGGATATGGAAATTAGTATTCAGAATTAATTTTATCTACATATTTCCATTATTTCTTAATAATAATTTACTCTTTAAGGTTTTGATACACTTGATTTGTGAAATGAGTGGTTTTTAAAATTCCATATGATATATATTTACACAAGTGTTTACAGGTCAGATATATGGCATGGACGCGAAATATTTCTTGCAGAGGTACGTGGCAATTTTATGAACTCTTGATAGGGACAAAATATCAGATCTCTCAGCAGTAGGTTATAGTTGCCCAGTGATAAATTCCATAAATCTGCTAAATAAATATCTAAAAAATAGGTAAGGTTAAAGCGTTTTATATATTATTTAAAGAGTGTTTGATTGGTAGAAAACTTTGAATAAACACCATAAAGTATAAAAACTCGCAACAATTGCTTAGGGTCGAAATAAAACACGACACTTCGTCAGTCAAATAAAGTAGGCATTCTCAAAACAGAGTTTAGTTAAGAGTGAAGTCGAATGTAAATAAAAATACTGGTGTGAACAAAATTATAAAATAAACGAAGAACATATGTAAATAAAAAAAAAAAATGAAACAGAATCTAAAAATCTAAAAACATGACAAAAACTAAATGAAAACTGTCGTTGTTTGAGCAATTTCCAAGTATCAGACAAGAGCAAAATGGAAGAAATATCATTAACAATAATTATAATTTTGGCCTCTCCATTAATTATATTTACGTACGACTTTATTTGTTTTTGTTCTTAATTAACTCGGTTTTGTGCGTTACCGCATTGTTTGCAGCACTCGTGCCTACTTTTTACGCCTGACGGACGGTCGTGATTTCTTTCGACACGAAACTATTGTTGCGAGTTCTTATACTTCATGGTAATTATATAGATTTGATTTTTTTGCACTTTTTTTTTTCAGGATTTATATATGACATGCATTTCATATTCTAAAATACAATCTTTAATACAATCACATATGAATGTTATGTGTGGATTTTCATATATATATATATATATATATATATATATGCATATTGCATATATAGTTCAATTAGCAATATGAAAAAAAAATATATCTATACATATATATATAAAGCAAATGTTACTATTTTTTAACTTTTTTCTGATTAAAACATACATTTAAATAAATATTTAATAGGTAAAATTAAAGTTATTTTTTATTAAAATAAAAGAAATACATAGACAGCATATTCCAGCATCGTATTTTAAATAAAATCTTTTATTCTTACTAAAAATACTGAAATTAATAAATAAACCATGTTAGTTTCATTAATAAAAAATATACATTAAAAAAAAAAAAAAAAAGATATATTAAACATTTTTATACTTTGTATATTTTTTATAAAAAGATAATCTAATAGTAAAAAAAAAATCTATACAATTTTCTCTTTATATTTTTCCCTTTAAAATAAAATAATTTGTTTAAATAACTAAAACAAATTCTACGAAATCCTCATAATTTCCTCTAATGTAAACTTACATCTATTCAATTTATAATGAAAGTATTTCCAGCAAAGGTTTTGTTTTCGTTATACATAAACCAAAAGTAATTAAAAATGTTTTGATTATGTACGTTTTTTAGGTTTTATCTAGTTTTGTAAAGAAAATATTAACATAAACTTTCACTTCTAACAGGCTTGTATTTATGCATACATCAATTTAGATTAAAATAATTGCAAAAACTTTAAAATTTTTTAATATTAGTTTATCATTATTATTATTTTTTTTAAAGGAAATACCGCATCATTTATTCTGTAAACAGGAAAAGATAATGGTTACAAAATTGAACAAAAAGTGATTTGTTTATAAAAAATATTCAGATCGTTTTTGCTGGACTACACAATATGTTTAAAAATATTTGTTTAAAGATAATTTTATTTTTCTTCTATTTCACCTTAAAGAAAAATATTTTTGGGGGGAATAGTTTTGGGTAAAATTCTATATTAAAAAGCTTTTGGATAGATAATAACACATTTTGTATAATAGGGGGGGGAGTAAATAATTGAGTTTTTCTTTTCTTTTCTTTCTTTTCTTTTTTCTTTTTATAAATTAAATGTAAATATAAAATTATATCATAGCTCAAAATTTTTTATAATTAAATGATAATTTTTTACATTGTATTTATTAAAATATAACGCACTGATATTACTAAATCTAATTTAAACTTTTTTCAACATACAACCGACACCATTATTTAAAACTTTTAGAATGTTTTAAACTTAAATTAAATCTGGTGTGAAACAACCCAATGACTTCCATTACTCACTATTAAACGTATTATAAGCATTTTTTTTGGAGATATTGTGATCAGAAGGCATAAAATTGATCTAAAGAAGTAGAAACGTATAATATTTCGGGTGAAAAAAACATAATAAACGCGTAAAGACACATTAAACAAAATTTACTTACGAGTTAAAAAAAAGTAAAAAAAAAAAAACTTAGAGTTATTTTTTCAAACATTAGTTTCCGAGATCTAAACCTCCCCTATCTAAGCAGGGTGACTGCAAATTTTTCTGTAATGACCACTTAATACACGAGAAAGGATATCAAAAATGTATTTATATATCAATTTTCAAGAAAATCGTTAGATGCATTTTTGAGATACTAACTTTTACCAAAACTTTGCATACTCAATTATTGACAAGAAAACAATAATTACACACAAAAGGATATTTAAAGGGAGTTAATATGGTGAGTTTGAAAAAAAAAAATCCGTACAGCCCTTTTTAAAGGAACGCACTTGCGAGACTTGAAATCAAGCTATTTAAGCAGGACACCTATCAATTTTCCTATACTAACATTTTTGAGATATGGTTTTACGGTTCTATTTCCGGTTTCTGATTTCCCACTTCCGTTTTTCAAATTTTCACCAAAATTTTAAAGGTTCATCTGCACACCAGACCTGTCTCAATTCTGAAGTTTTGACGTTCTATCATTATTTGTTTCGGAGGTACTATGATAGCCAGAAAATTCCCCACATACACGCACACACATACACACACGCTGACCAATTGCAAAAAACTGTTTTGGGGGACTCAGGAGACTTTAAAACGTGTAAATAAGGTGAAAACTTTATATAAAATTTTTTGGCCGAATACAATACTTCCATTACCAACCGTAGTTGGGTAAAGGAATTGATTAATTTATTTTGTAGATATCCTTCGAAACTTTTAATTCGTTTAGATCATGCAACAAACAGTGTAAATGTGTACTAAGATAGGAGTTTTAGAAATTAATGACTTATTTTAATGACTAATTTAATGACTAATTTTAATTTATGAGGGCGGAAATCTAATTTGCATAGTGTGATACCTGACTTAACGAGACACATGCTGAAGATTGCAAAGTGAATATTTTTATGATTGTTATTTTTTTATGGATTTATCTAATATATATATATATATATATATATATATATATATATATATCCATTTTATTATTGGATTCCTTCATTCAATAAGTTTCAAAGATTAAGATTCTGACTAGAATCCATTTCTATAAATATACTTACCCGTTTCCTCCACGTAAGTGTTTTATTATTTGTTACGTGGTCGTACATTACTTAAGAAATTAATATATGAAAAAAAAAAAATAAATAAAACACTTAAAAATAATTAAAAAAATAATATTTTTTCATACTACACAAACAACAAAAATTATTTGTTTTTCTTAGTAAAATAAAGGCAGATTATAAGAAAATTGATATTTTTTATGTAACTTTATTTGCAAATGTTCTATGCTTAAATATATATATATATATATATATATATTTATAATATATATATATATATATATATTATTTGGTTTTATTTTATTATCATTTTTAATAGGTTTAATTTTTATTATCTAGGCTTAGCCACCGATATGTTTCTTTAACCAAACACTACGCGGGCTTCTCCGTCTTATTCTAGATACCCATGCATAAATACAGCTAAATAAAAATTTATCCACACTAGCTATTACAATTATTATATATCAAAGATATAGTTTGGAATGGGTTATAATTATTTTAATTTTTAATTTTAAAACGTTTCTGTAAAGTAAAGTTACCTAAATTTGTCCCCCATTCGCTTTTACGCTCTTGGAAGCTACGATATTCCGTGGTTACCTACCAGATTTGTATGTTATATTCACTATCTATCCACAAACATATGAACGTTGCCAAGTTGACTTTAAAAATATTTTTACCACGTGAAGAAACTGTGCTTCAATACCTACCTACATTTGGTAAAAATAAAAAATCTGGAGTGACTCCACTCGACTTTCCGAACATTGAGTAACTAACAGTTTTGTAGATAAAATAAAGAAAGAGGAGTTGCTAAACAAACAAAAAAGAGGAAACCTTAACAGAGTGATTGAGTATTTTTCTCTATATATCACACGAGGTTTTATTTAACGCTACTGAACTTTGAGCCCTTAGATCATAAGGATAAAGAATTTTTCGTTGTGTCCCTGTAAAAATCTATAAATGCTAGATTCACCAAAATGCTTATAGTTAGTGCAACAGTGATTTATAATATTCATACAAATTTTCAGCTCAATTAAATAAGGCGTTTAGATGCTATCGCTGGTCTCATAGGCCATAAAGATAAAGAATTTTTCTTTGTGTCCCTGTAAAAAACTGTAAGTGCTAGATTCACCAAAATCTATACAGTTGGTTCAAATGTGACTTATAACATGTGTACAAATTCTTCGCTGAGATTAATAAGGCGTTTAGACGCTATCACACTTTTAAGAATTTGGCAAAGAATGTTTTTTTGTGTCCCTGTAAAAAAACTATAAGTGCTAGATTCTCCAAAATGTATACAGATTGAGTATCTGTGACCTATAATATGTGTATAAAGTTTTTGCTCAATAGAATAAGGCGTTTAGATGCTATCGCACTTTTAAGATTTTGGTCCCTTGGCCATAATGATAAAGAATTTTTCTTTGTGTCCCTGTAAAAAAACTATAAGTGCTAGATTCACCAAAATCTATAGGGTTCTTACTATGGTGACTTACAATATACGTACCAACTTTCAGCTTATTCGAACAAAGCGTTTAGACGCTAGCGTGTTCACTCAGAGACATACACACATACATACACACATACATACACACATACATACACACACACATACATACATCATCGTAAAAATAGTGAAAACGGACTCGTTGGACCTCGAAACGTATAGAAACATCAAAATATCGAATTTGGATTTTTGACATGATTACAATACTTTCCTCACTATAGTGTTCGGAAAGTAAAAAGTGTTCCCAATTTCGACCACTCAAAAAATCCATTAGGCTATTTATAAATCGAAAGTTATTTCAAAATGAATAAACATACAATGTATTGTAGTAGTTGGTTGGTTGGTTGTAGGATTTAAGTCCGATTGGCTACACTAGTGTCCTAGGTTGAATGCCCATCGTGGGGGTCATTCTAAGGGGTCCTAGCCCGTATATAGGCGATTTTCGCAGAAAACCATAAAAAATCCCGAAAGGCTAAGTCGATGAGACGAAATGGGATCGTACCTGACACTTCTTATCTCACAGCTTTAAGCGCAGACAAAACACTGTAGTAATCGATTGGAGAACAACTAAACGAAACATTAGAGATTTAAACATGAGGAACGTATATACGCATATTTGATTTTGGCTCATGAGTATGTTTCGCATGAACAAAAGCGAAACTCAATGCACTAGAACCATTGATCTCCATGTTTACCATTTGGGAAACGGCTGAAGAAGATAGGACACATTACATCATTATCATCGTCATTATCGTCATCATTATCGCTTATATTATAACAAAGATTGTCAATTGAAGAATCACTTTCATCATCTATGTCACAGGGTTGGTCATGTTTGGATATTTTAGATGGCAGATTCCCCCCGTTTAACTTGAAAGTGATGCGTGTCAGAAGTAGTTTTTCAGTTGAGCGCCTTTTTTGCCTGGAAAAACATTCATTTTTCCTATGTGGAGACAAGGTTAGCAATTTTGCTGAAGCTCCTTTTTCAGAAGTTGACGCTGTGATCACTTGCACATACCTGGTATCTTTAATGTGGTTAGCAGCAACAGTTGGCTGAACATGGCCACTTGATCACAGTTGATTGGTTACCGTGAAATTTTCGCCGTATGGAGAGTGATCTGGGAGGGGGTGGGTTGATTAAGTCCACACTACTTCAAAATATAGCGTATTTTCAGTTTTCGTAAGTTGAACTGAACAACTTACTGTATGATACTATTAGCATACTAATAACATAGAATATATGCAATGTACAAGAAAGAATGACTTACATACAGTACACTAAATAACGTTCTACAAAAGACATAGTACAAATTCACATCTTCTAATAATAATAATAATAATAATTTATATAACAGATAAATGCACCTTGTCGAAAAAAAAACTTTCACAACTGACTCGATACACCTCCTGTTTCTTCTGCATTGCGAGACAGGTGGCATCACACAAAGATGAGCAGAGAAGTAAAAATATGACGAAATGAGGAGACGGGGCGAAATTACGGCACAATATATTACATGCACATACGACATTGTAAAATAATATTAAATTTCATCAAACTTCATTTCCCCTTCTACATTCAACAGCAATCATATATATGTGAAAAACAGGAAATCTAGTTATGAATGATGCTAAAATGTTTTATTCGGCAAGGGGTAAATGTGGGTGAATGAAGAAGCAATATCCTCCTTCAATTGAAAAGTATTTCAGTTAAATAAAATTTTAAAGTAATGTAAGTTCGCCTAACTGAAATATTTTGATAAAATATGCCATAAATTAAATAAGATATTGTTAATTACGTTCTACGAAAGCTTCAGAGAATTATTTCAAACAGGCGACATAAAAATGGTACTAATCTAGAGACTAACTGTGTATGCTTTGAAAAAAAAAAAAAAAAAAAAAATTTGCAAACCATAACCAGCTGAGGAACTTAATAACTATGTTAAACTTAACAAAGAATGATAAGTTTAACATACATAGTTTTAGATTCTTATTACACCTATATATATATATATATATATATATATATATATATATATATATGTATATATCTTATTTTTTTTGTCGTACTTCAATATCAACTGAAACAATTCTTTGAAATTATGTAATTAGTTTTTTCAGCATGTTTATCAAAGACATCTACATAAAACAGTGAAATTCGTTTTTAATGTAAAATAGTTTTTATTGTACGAGTCAAGAAAAGAGAAAATGCACGATAAAAGGGGGAAAAAATGTTAGGACAGTAGATTTTTTATCATATTTTTATTTTTTTAAGAGTGAGATATTTATATTATATGTCTTGTAACAATATATATATATATATATATTTATTTATTTATTTATTTTTTACTAAATAATTTATAAAAAAAAAAAAAAAAAAAAAAAAAACAGTAAACCAATCTTGTTTTATAAACATAAAAATCAAAAATAGACTTTTTTACTTTCCATTTTTTTTTCTTTCTTAATGGACTTTATTTTGATCTCGCCATTTTTTTTTCTTTAATATGATTTTATTAGAGGCGTCTCTTTTAATCTTCCATTTTAGTAGACCTAATACTTCGGTTGCAAAATGTCAAACCGAAAAATAAAATCTACAATTTCTAAAAGGATTTCTTGTCAATTAAGGAAAGTTTTAGGCTTCAAAATATATGTAATAAAGAACAAGGACTACTATAATTTTTAATTTGAATTGAAAATGTAAACTTTACATGTAATTATATAAATATGTGTGTGTATATATGTATATTATATATATATTATTGATTATTAAATATCTTGTGGTTGTAAAAAATAATTCTTTATTTATTAAGTTAATGTAATAAAGGGAGAATTTTCATAATACCCTAATGGAATAAAAATACATTAAAACTTATATTAATAAAAATATATTACAATAAGAAAATAAAAGAGTTTATTATTATTATTATTATTATTATTATACAATATAAAGTCTGCTACAAAATATTATATGCGATGTGAAGTCAATACTTTTGCGGGGGTCTTTCCAAGGAATTCTAGCCCATATTTATACTACTTTCTAAGAAAACCTCGGAAGTTTTCAAATGACTAGAACAACAAGCGTGATCTATAATCGAACCCAGCATTTCCAATTTCAGAGAATAAACTCTCGGATACATCTGGAACTAAAGCACCTAACAATCTAATATCTATTTTAAATGTATTGCTTACATTTTGCAAAAATAATATATCTGAGCAGGAATAATGTTAGTATGTTAAAATCAATCTGGTTTTATAACCTATATAAAACGAATTCAAGTTCACAGAATCTACGTAAATATAACTATATAAATATCTAACTTTTGAAATTAGTTTATATATATATATATATATATACATGGCGTTTTAAAATATTCAAACAATAATTTTAAAAAGGTCGTAAATTAATGAACCAGCATTTATTTATACAGTTTGGTTATCACAAATTATGCAATTAAGTATTGTCTTGCATATTTAATAAACAATTTGATTATGACCAGATTAAAAAAAAAAAAAAAAATGTACTTAATTTACTTACGCTTTTAAGAATTCATATGATACTTTTAAAAACTCTTCAGTATTTTTTTTACTTTCCGAACACTATAGTGAGGAAAGTATTGTAATCATGTCAAAAATCCGAATTCGAGATTTTGATGTTTCTATACGTTTCGAGGTCCAACGAGTCCGTTTTCACTATTTTTACGATGATGTATGTATGTGTGTGTGTATGTATGTGTGTATGTATGTGTGTATGTATGTGTGTATGTATGTGTGTATGTCTGTGAGTGAACACGCTAGCGTCTAAACGCTTTGTTCGAATAAGCTGAAAGTTGGTACGTATATTGTAAGTCACCATAGTACGAACCCTATAGATTTTGGTGAATCTAGCACTTATAGTTTTTTTACAGGGACACAAAGAAAAATTCTTTATCATTATGGCCAAGAGACCAAAATCTTAAAAGTGCGATAGCATCTAAACGCCTTGTTCAAATGAGCAAAAACTTTATACACATATTATAGGTCACAGATACTCAATCTGTATAGATTTTGGAGAATCTAGCACTTATAGTTTTTTTACAGGGACACAAAGAAAAATTATTTGCCAAATTTTTAAAAGTGTGATAGCGTCTAAACGCCTTATTAATCCCAGCAAAGAATTTGTGCACATGTTATAGGTCACATTTGAACCAACTGTATGGATTTTGGTGAATCTAGCACTTACAGTTTTTTTACAGGGACACAAAGAAAAATTCTTTATCTTTATGGCCTATGAGACCAGCGATAGCATCTAAACGCCTTATTCAATTGAGCTGAAAATTTGTATGAATATTATAAATCACTGTTTCACTAACTATAAGCATTTTGGTGAATCTAGCATTTATAGATTTTTACAGGGACACAGCGAAAAATTATTTATCCTTATGATATAAGGGCTCAAAGTTCAGTAGCGTTAAATAAAACCTTGTGTGATATATGGAGAAAAATACTCAAACACTCTGTTATGGTTTTCTCTTTTTTGTTTGTTTAGCAACTCCTCTTTCTTTATTTTATCTACAAAACTGTTAGTCACTCAATGTTCGGAAAGTCGAGTGGAGTCACTCCAGATTTTTTTTTTTTGTTACTGATTTTATTAAATTTAATCGTTAAAATCTATTTGTAGTTGATGCAAAATTGTAAAATATGCATTGAAGTGCTGGGCAAAACATGTAAACAAAAATGATTTTATATTATTTTATTTATTTAGTATATAATATTTCAATGAATACAACAATAGTAACAATAATTTTAACGAAAACTTTTAAATCTTAATTTTCATCATGTTTGTTTTAGTAATAATAAAATTTATTTTATTATAAATATTTACTTCAAATATATCGCTTTATTGTAATATTTCTCATGAATATAACTGCTAAGAATTTACGGAGTAACTACAGTCAAACATGAAACCGTACCTTAATTAAAAAACAAACAAAAAAAAAATAATAATAATAAAGGTTATTTGTATAACGAGCATGCTGTAACCACAAAAATTATATATATATATATATATATATATATATATATATATATATATATATATATATATAAAATTCTATAAGGTAGACGAGCCAAAGGTTATCTTTGTTAAGCAATGAGAGGTTTTTTTTTATATATATATATATATATATATATATATATATATATATATATAATTTACTATAAGGTTGTATGTGGATGGACTTTTTCTCGTAAAATACTACACCCATCTCTTAGACGATTCAAGCATAATTGTATTTGTAAAATGTGTTTTAGTTATTTTTATAATCCAATTTCAAATCTGTAGCTTCTGGGCCATCTTTGGCGTATAGTGTTCCAAATTTGTCCAATATATTTAAATGTGCTTAAGACGCTCTTTTTTGTTACTTTTATTTTTTTTTTTTTTCACTTATCCATCTTACTTTTTGACACAAAAAGACTTTGAACCACTTTTTGTGCAAATTGGACTTCTATTTTGGGCTTCATTGACTTCCTTTAGGAGATTCGTGTCATTCTCAATAGTGCCGAAATTGTTGATTTTTTTTTTTTTTTTTTTTTTTTTTTTTTTTTTACGATACTTTAATAGAAATTTTGAATGTTGTTTAAGATTTAAAAAAAAAAAAAAAAAAAAAAAAAAACAGGAAACACAGTTCAAAGTTCTAAGAACTTGAACACATTTAAATTAAAATACCTGGAAATTAGAGCGACTACTTCTCTAAAGAGAAATCACTGCATGCAAATGGTTGCCGATAGAGATAATCTCTTCATATTCAGTCACGTATACTGGAGATACATGATTTACAATGCAATATCACTATTATGTAATTATAAACTAAATTAAACCTCTTTAAGGGATATGATTTCTTTTAGGAAATACCGTAGGAACAATGACCACATTTGGCTCACCTACCTTATTCTTGTTTCATCTAATAGTCTATATGAATAACTGTTTAATGGAGATAGCTTCGTACAATAAGTAATTTACATATGTAGTTTTGTGTAATTCTATCTGACAAACACCGAGATACGGTTGTTTCTAAATGTCAGAAAATACATCATAGCTGAGTCATGCGTTGTGCAATATGTACAAAAACAATTAGTAATTTTTTTAATAATACACGTATATATGTCACAAAACAAGCTTGATGCATTAGTATTTCATAGGAATTAGAAGTCCCTAAAGAGGGTTAAAATGCACAGTGTAACATTTAAAACGCATGACATAGATGTTTAACTCAAAAAATCGTGATTTTGAATAAAACTGGAGGTTGATTCAAAATTAGTGTGACCAATTTCAGAGCATCAGAAATTTTTATTGAATTAAGTTATTTACATGAAACTTTCAACATAGTTTCCTTTAGCATAGTACATTTTACGTAAATCTCTAGGCCAAGCCAAAAGAGCTTTTTCGACCATTTTTAGGGGTATTTTCCCTACTTCCTCTTTGATTGGTTTTTGAAGCCCTTGAAGCTTTCTTACTTTACATCTACTTAATTGTTTTTTTTTTAAGTATCCCCATAAAAAAAATCGAAAGGAGCACACTCAGGGGATGATCGTAGCCATTTCTCAGGAGGAAGAATATTTATTTATTTTTATCTTTTAGCCATTTTATAGTTGCTTTTGCAGTATGACTTGGTGCATAATCTTGGTGAAAAAAAAAAAAAAAAATGTTTCATTGTGGGTAAAGACATTTACTTTATTTCATCATGTGCTTCAAAACTTTATTCTGGTGGTATTTAGCATCAATTTTAGCATTTGGTTCTACAAAAAAATGGTTTTGTTAAGCCTTGCGAGGACATTCCCATTCGTACTATTACACCTGACGGCACACTTGCATTAAGAAACCGTTGCATGTTTGCGACGCTTTTTGGGTGAAATATATTGTATCTTTGTTTTGCCATTTGTGGATGACAGATAAAACAGTGCTTCATCCGATGCTATCCATGTTTTGTATCTACCTTTGCGTAACATTAAATACAGAGGCCAAGAACGTTTTATTAGTTTTTCTACGGTATTTGCAGACATTTAATTACAGACTGGTTTATTCACTTTTTTTATGGCCAATTTTCTTTGTCTGACGACAAATTGTGGATTGCGATACCTGTAGTTTCTTTGCTAAAGTTCGTTGAGGCAGAGGATTTTCAGCAGCGATAAGTCTTTTCAGCTTCTTTTTTTTTTCTTTTTCACCATAGACTTCCTTTCGTCTGCATTTTTTCCCTGAATCTGTTGATTTCCAGCCATTTTTTTTTTTTTTAAGTTTAGATAGTAATCCATTAGAAAAATGTATTTTCTGATTTTTAAATTCTTTATTTATAACAGAACTTGACAATCATCTTTCAAAAGCTTTAAAATTTCGTTTCGTGTTTTAGGATCTAATTTTGGAACCATAATTTACTCCCACTGATAAAAATAGCTAAATTGGTATTTTAAACGTCTCACTTTCAAAATAAAACTGGTGGTAAAGAGATTAAAATATACCATAAATAGTTACACTCTTTTAAAATTGGTCACACTAGCTTTGAATCAACCTGTATTAATCTCACATACCAAGTTTGGTGCTTTTATAGAACCTGAGATATTGTTTTACAGAAAATTGAATTAAAGTGTTGTAGCAGAGTAACCTGTCAGCCGATATGCATCCAGACAGATATGTAACAGTCTTTAATTATTTTTTTTTTTTGATAAACATCGATTTTTGTGCCCTTGTACAATATAAATTTAAAACCTAGCTTTCCTTTAAATAGGAGAAATTGTGGCACAACAATGCCACCTGTTGGGCGATGTATCCCTAAAAAATATCAACAATAAATCACTCCCCAGACAAGTATATATTTTTATTGAATTCAGCCCATTTTTTCGTGTCATACAAAAAATTTTGTCAATATAGACGCAGACACAAAGAGACAAGTATACATACAGACTGAGATTTTATAAAAGTTTCAAAAATTTTTCAGGCTCCCTCACAACATGAAAGTGCATAGGTTGGTTGGTTGGGTTTTGCGTCGAACTAGTGCTACGCAATGGTGCAATTGGCGATTGTCTGAGACTCGCTTTTAGATGGGGTCCGGGGACACGCCATCACTTTTGATCGCTCACAGAAAGGAGAAAATGCATCGGAAACATGAGACCGAAAACATTAAGTAGCACGATAGTTTATTCTTATGTACGTAGAAAAGTAGGAATGCATTTATAAATCATAAAAATAACTTTAAATACATATTGATAAACTACGCAATTGATTTTAAACTGTGAAAATTTAAAATAAATGTACTCAATACAACTGCATTCACTGAAGCACTACAACATTTTATGAGAAAAGCTTCAACGCTTCTTAGGCCTGCTTATCTCTATTGAATTTGTTGGTTCCTAATTTATCCCCCTACACATCACGTAATAGTAATACATATCTGCAGTCGTTACATAATTTTAGTATAATCAAGCTTCATTAATTAACAGAATATTTTATTAAAACAACCATCTATTGTTACTATGAATATAATTAATTACTTTTTACATAATTAGGGATATGCATGCGTTAGTGTTTGAAAGTTTGCTAGTTAAAGAAGCCCTGCAATATATTATAATAAATATTATTTAAATTCACTGTAGTTTGTGTTGATTTAGATCTGGTGGCGCAAACTAAGCCACGGTTTATGAGCTGAAATTATGTATCCTTGCCGACAGTCAAAACCCACATTATCATATGGGGAACTTGAAATGTTAATTATTACCTAATTTATTAATTTTAATTCAGTTTTAACTTTCATGAAACTCACAACGAATAATTGTGTTCTTGTTTTGAAAAAAAAAAAAATTAATTTTTAATATTAAAATTTAAATGTATGAATTAAAAAAAAAGAAAAATAATAATCGCATTAAGTGCGTTTTTTGCTTTTTTTTAGTTTCAAAATAAAATTTACATTTTTTTTTTCTTTTTTGCATAGAAGATAAAATTACCGGCTGTGAAATTTCTGAAGGTGAAAAAGCAAAGTTAAGAAATACTTTGGGTAATGAGTAAATCTGTAACAATTTTCCAAATTTTATACCAGTTTTTTAGCAAGATGAGTACTGTATGGTTTTCCACGCAAAAAGTATCAGACATGGAGAAGCCTAAAAATGAAGATGTAAAGTAATATAATGAATTACTCTTCGTATTTATTTTTTCTTGTCATTCATTTATTTATATTTGAAGTTACTTCATAATTTATGTAATTTGTAAGTACTTAATGTACTAATTTTTGAAAATTTTAGATTTATTTTAACTAATCGTAATTTAAATAAGTTTTGAATTTAATATATACTGAACAGGAAGAATGAGGAACTTTAAATCTCACAATTGAGATATTCATATATAATCCATGATATCATTTAAACATAAAAAGCACACCATAAAATAAAGAAAGCATTACCGGTTTCGAAAAGAAGTGAACTTTCTTCTTCAGGTGCAAACGTGTATTTTCTTAGAGGCAAACGCAAGACTGAAAGACAGGGAAAAACTCAAAGACTGGGAGGAACACAACCAAACAAAACGACAGCTGACGGCAACAACTAAAACGAGTGGATACAACAAAAAACATGCAAACGAAAGAAAAAAAAGAAAGAAAGAAAGAAAAAGGAACTCAAAAAAGGAAAAAAAATACTTTAAGGGGTAAAAAAAAAGACATATATATATATATATATATATAATATTGCATTAAATAAAATAATAATTATAATAACCTTCCTTTCTCTTTTCGCTTGTGTCTTTTATTTCCTTCTTTGACGTTGTTGTATCTCCTACTGTTTGGTTGTTGCATGCAGCTGTCCTGCCGGTTGATTGTGTTCCTCCTCGTTTTCGAGTTTTTCCCTGTCTTTCAATCTCAATTTTCTTTCCAAAGAAATAGCACATTTTCTTTGCACCTAAAGAAGAAAAGACACATCTTTTCGAAAATGGTACTGTTTTCTTTGTTTTATAGTGTGTGAAGACGTTTTATGGTTAAATATTTTTTCTACACTAGTTCTTTTCTTTAGTTTCTTTATTTATTTATTCAATTATTTTATTTATTATTTTATTTATTTATTTTATAACTATGACTTCAATTTTAGATTTTTTTTTTTTTTTTTTTTTTTCGTTTCAGCTATTTTGTTAGAGATGTTGTTTATTAAGCTATTGGAGATCTGTTTTATGTAATAAGCTGCTCTATGATTTTATAAAACCACTTCTAACAACAAAAAATAAAAATAAAAGTATTTTAATTAATAAATAAACAATATTTTCCATTACCTCTCGATGCTGCCTTAATTAAAAAAAAAAGAAGAAAAGAAAAAGTTCCGATTCTCATCATCATGTGGCTACATTAGCATGCTATAATATTTAAAAAAAAATCTTATCTATTCTATATTAATAAAATCAGAGTTTTGTCTGTAAATTTGTCGGAATCGAAAAATTTTGCGATATCTTCACGTTTCACACCCCATGAAAGCCGAAAATGACTTCAGAAAATTTTGCCTGTGTGTGTGTGTGTGTGTGTCTGTGTGTATGTCATCGTGTCCGAACGTCGCTTTTTTTGTCCGGGCATCACTTGAGAACGGCTGGACGGAATTCAACGACGCTTGGCAGGAATTTAGGTCTTCACCCAACTTAAAATTATATCTATCAACTTTTCGGAAATTCCCCCCCGTTCCCCCCCTAGGGGGTAAAAGACGAAAACACGTTTGTCCGGGCATCACTTGAGAACGGCTGGACGGAATTCAACGACGCTTGGCAGGAATTTAGGTCTTCACCCAACTTGAAATTATATCTATCAACTTTTTAGAAATTCCCCCCCGTTCCCCCCATAGGGGTAAAAGACTAAAACACGTTTGTCCGGGCATCACTCGAGAATGGCTGGACGGAATTCAACGGCGCGTGGCAGAAACTTAGGTCTTCACCCAACTTGAAATTATATATATAGAAATTTTCAAAATTATAATTAGTGTTTAAATTGTGGGTAAAAAACGCCTGCGCATGCGCCATAAATATCTTTTTACTAAAATGCTTTGAATGAAAAAATGAAATATAAAAATAAATTTTTAAGTTAAAGACTTTTGTATTCGCGTGATTTTCACTACAAATTATGAAAAGATTGAAATGAAGTGTTGCCATCTAAGTTTCATACTTTAGTTAATTTTAAAAAATCTAATTGTCGTATCGAAAAACTGTTTACACCCCAGGATTCAGAAAAATCACCTCTTTCATTTGGTACTGAATTCATAATGATAGGTCCGATATTTCTAATTTATTTTTCCCTTTATCCGTTTTTCCGTTGCCACTTAAATTTCATACTTTAGTTATTTTTTAAAAATCTAATTGTCGCATCGAAAAACTGTTTGAACCCCTGGATTCAGCAAAATCGCCCCTTTCATTCGGTATGAAATTTATGAATATAGGTCTGATATTTCTAATTTATTTTACCCTTTTTCCGTTTTCAACCCAGATTCGATATGGAACAGCTTTAGTATTGGATCCCTTTGGCAAAATTTGAAATTCGGCACCGAAGTAGCTCGGACATTTCTCGCCAAGATCTTTAATTTCACAATTGAGATAGCCAATTCAGTTCATCGCAAAAATGGCTTAAAATATTTAAAGTCACCAAAGGGTTCCGATACTTAAGCTGTGCTTTTTGTATTTATTAGTGCTAGAGGCCTATTTCAGTCGGTACAGTTGTCGAATTTTTATAGGTCGCTCTTAATTAGTGCTAGAGGCCTATTTCAGTCGGTTTATTGAATGGGGATTTATTGAATGAAGTCCCCCCCAAGGCACAACTTTGACATGAGTCCCCCCCCAGGCCCAACTTTGACATGACTCCCCCCCCCAAGGTACCCCTATTTCAGTCGGTACAGCGTTGTCGAATTTTTATAATACACTCTTAATAATGCAAAGGGCCTATTTCAGTCGGTTTATTGAATGGGGATTTATTGAATGAAGTCCCCCCAAGGCACAACTTCGACATGAGTTCCCCCCAAGGTTCAGTCGGTACAGCGTTGTCGAATTTTTATAATACACTCTTAATAGTGCTAAGGGCCTATTTCAGTCGGTTTATTGAATGGGGATTTATTGAATGAAGTCCCGCCAAGGCACAACTTTGACATGAGTCCCCCCCCCCAAGGTACCCCTATTTCAGTCGGTACAGCGTTGTCGAATTTTTATAATACACTCTTAATAGTGCTAAGGGCCTATTTCAGTCGGTTTATTGAATGGGGATTTATTGAATGAAGTCCCCTCCAAGGCACAACTTTGACATGAGTCCCCCCCAGGCCCAACTTTGACATGAGTCCGCCCCAAGGTACAACTTTGACATGAGTCCCCCCAAGGCCCAACTTTGACATGAGTCCCCCCAAGGCCCAACTTTGACATGAGTCCCCCCCAAGGTACAACTTTGACATGAGTCCCCCCAAGGCCCAACTTTGACATGAGTCCCCCCCCAGGCCCAACTTTGACATGAGTCCCCCCAAGGCCCAACTTTGACATGAGTCCCCCCAAGGTACAACTTTGACATGAGTCCCCCCAAGGCCCAACTTTGACATGAGTCCCCCCCAGGCCCAACTTTGACATGAGTCCCCCCAAGGCCCCACTTTGACATGAGTCCCCCACAAGGTACAACTTTGACATGAGTTCCCCCCCAAGGCACAGCTTTGACATGAGTCCCCCCAAGGCACACCCCCTCCCCCTCATTGGGAAAAAGAGAAAAGACGTTGTTTTGCGGCTATAAGACAGTTTGGACTTCCAACGTTATTTGTTACAATATCTGCAGCTGAAACACATTGGTTTGATTTAATGAAAACTTTATCATGGAATTTAGATCGTCACGAATTAACTAAAGAAGAATTTGTCGATATTAACAAGTTTAGCAATAGGCCTCTGGCACTAAATTAAAATCTGTCAATGTCAGATTTTCATGTTTTAAATAATGAAATAATGTCGTGTCTGTATAATTTTTATTTTTTATTTATTTTTTTTATTTATAATACTGTCTATTAAAGACTTCTGTGGTCACGAAATTTGGTGCGTAAATTGTTTGTATGCATCCGGCACTTATTGTAACTGCATTTCACGAAATTCGAAATCTCCCCCCCCCCTTCTCGGAGTCGGATGGCAATAAACATGTGTAAAAACATGTTTTTCCGTTTGAATTCGCTTTGAATTATCTTAGAATGGCGAATTTTGGTGTGTTGATATTGATTAAGTGTACGCATTATGTATATTAGTGGGATTTTGCAAAACTTCGAACTCACCCGCTGAGGGTGGGGATGTAAGAAGTGGGTAAGTTGTGCCGAAGACAGTGGAGACCCAGACTCCTCACTTTGCGAGCGAGAAAACCTCTACCACTCACAGCGAGAACTTAGGTTATTAATAAAGATATGGCATTTTGACAAATCATTTAAGTTTAACGTCCAGCGAAGCGGGCAAAGCCTGCTAGTTATATATATATATATATATATCTTCTCATTAAGAAACAACAAATTTAAGATTAAAGAAAATCTTAGAAATGAATCCATTACAAATAAAAAATATTATTTTTCTGAAAGTAAAGTTCCTCTAAAAGAGTTATTGGAATATGTTTTCTTGTAGATATCCTAAATAACTTTTGAATGAAATAGTTTCATTATTTTAATTTTAATGCTTAAATTAATTAATAATAATAATAATATTTTAATAATGAAGTTGATTGTCTTGAATTATTGCAGTTTGAATTATATTTGCTTTCATTAGGTTAATGGATGCGACATATATATTTTATGATGAAAAAATTATCATTTATAAATATTTTTATGATACATATTTGAATGTTTATAAAGTGAATAAAGCTTTTTATTAAAATTGTTTAAAATATTTGCTTTTAAAATTATTTTTGTGTTTATTTATAAAATAATGTTGTTTTTATACGCATTTTTAAACACCAAAATAATTACAATTTTAAGAAACATTTTATACATCACATTAATTGAAACACTACATCAAAAAGTAATTACAATTGAATATCTAATTTGAAATATATATATATTTATTTATATAATTATTCAGCATCCACTCCATTTATTAAATAACTTTCTTTATTTCTTTATTTCTTTTTCTTTTTCTTTCTTTCTTTCTTTCTTTCTTTTTTCTTTCTTTCTTTTTTTTTTTTTTTTTTTTTTGTATATTAAACATAAAAGCAACACTATTTTTATTTCTCTCTCTCTTTATGTTTATTGGTTCTTATGCCACTCGGAAATTCCGAGTCTCCACCCGAATTTAATGCAGCAGGGAAGTGCCTTCCGTTTTTATGAAGAGCGCCACGAGGAAGGAAGAACGAAATAGCTCCAGAAGCTGGCGAAAGTTGGAAGTAACAGCAAACAACAGGAACTCGGATTTTGATCCGGATAAGGGCCGAGTTAGGCCCATGTTCAAGTTCCTCCAGAGGTATTTATTTTTATGGGAAGTTGGAGGACTTTGCGACCCCGATGGAATTTAACGTGCGCCAGTCGCCATTAGTGTACACGACGGTCTTCGGCCGGCTCGAGTACCGAACCCGCAAGTTTTCGAACACGAGGTATCTGTTCTTATCGACCAGGCTACCGCGGCCCATATAAATAAATATAATAAATTTCTTTTTCATATCCTGTCACTTTATACACATTTACAGACAAAGAACATTCTTTTTATATCTATATATTAATAGGCAAGCATAAAATTTGTTGTCCCTTTTTAACATATTAATTATGGGAGTAGAGGGTTGAAAATGGTATCATTCGAAAGGTATGGTTAGCCGGAAGGTGCGAATACAAATATTATTTTCTTACGATGTCAAGAAGGTATTTAAAAATACATTTATTTTTTATGCATTTTCCCCCATTTTCCCCTGTTATACACGTATTCCTTTACATTAAAAAATACCTAAAAGTAGAATCAAATAAAACCATAGACATAGTAATTTGTATAATGTAGCATCACTATACGCAAGCGAAGTGATGACGTCACAGTCTGTCCCTGGAGCCATGAAAAGATTTTCAATGTTAATCGTCCATTGTATTTTTTGTAAAAAAATATTAAAAAATAACGTAAATTATCTGCCGATTTTAATTCCGATATTTGGGTATAGTTATATATAAGTTACTGTCTACATGTGTTTCATTGAGTTATTTTTTCTGTAAACTTTATAAAATTTTAATTTAAAATCACAAAACTCCAGAAAAAAAAATGGCAAACTTCCAGTTTCGAATGTAAACATAAACATTTCATTTCAAAGGATGATATTTCAACTAATATACTAAGTAAAAGGAAAATGGATTTGTTACTAACTGCTGCATGTATAAGTAGACGATACGGAAAAAATTCCGATTTCCGTTTTTTGCTGAATTTGCATGTTTTGAGCTTTCTTTACGTTTCAATTAACTGAAATTGGCTACTTATTTTTTAAAAAAGTGTCTTTATTGCTAGCTTTTGTGGGTAGAAGAAGCAAGTAGAAGATACATAAAAACTTTTGATTTCCGGTTTTCGATGAATTTACACGTTTTGAGATTTCCTTGCATTTTAATTACGTGAAATTGACTACATATTTTTTTTTTTAAAAAAAGTGGATTTATTATTCTTTCCTCTGCATATATAAGTAGAAAATATAAGATTCAGAAAAGTTTTAGATTTTCGGTTTTGGATAAAGTTACACGTTTTGAAATTTCCCGAACTCAATTCGACCATTTTTGAAAAATATCTTTTTTTTTTTTTTTTTGGTTCAAACACTGTACTTTATGAACCAATCGAATTAATTTAACAGAATTTGATACTTGGTTGGGCCTTGGTTTGACATGGTACCTATTAGCTTCTGGGCTGTATCACACAACAAGGGGCGTTTTCACGTTGCGAGTTTCTCTCATTTCAGGAAAGGCTACCATCTACTGAGAGAAATAGTTATATTAAGTAAAACTCTGCTGATTCAGTTAGAGTGAATATCGGCAAACAATTGCTGCAACTGTGTTGCAATTGCATTCCGTTTAGGACAAGGCAATATTTTTGCTTTGCCTTGCTTTGCAAAAAAAAAACAAAAAAAAAAAAAAAAAAAAAAAAAAATGGTCGAGTTTCGACCACTGGGCGATACTAGTATTTATAAATATATAAGCAGAAAACATACTTAACATTTTATCTAAAATCACAAATGATAAGAAACTTAAGTAAAAGATTTTAAACCTTATGTAAGATATAAATGTATTTTAATTTAAAATGAAGTATGTTATTTTTCTTCAAAACTAAATTCCTTTACGCATTTGATGTCGTAATATAAAACCTTTTTAATCTTCTAATTATCTTTTTAAAGAAAGTATCTCCATTATTTTAAATTCTGTTCATAAATCACGATTCATGGAAAAAGAAATGTAACGAATAATAAAAAAAAAAGATATAAAATGAATGCACTTTGAGTTCTATTGAACTTTGATTATTTTAATCGATGCAGTAGATAAATAAAAAAAGACAATAAAAAATCAATATA
Organism: Salticus scenicus; assembly: GCA_963930645.1. NCBI lineage: Eukaryota > Metazoa > Arthropoda > Arachnida > Araneae > Salticidae > Salticus > Salticus scenicus. Next base: position 121,846,852 of record OZ005659.1, on the reverse strand, counting down.
TAGAAATATTTTCATCAACGTGATCTGGAATATTTATAAACTAAGCCTCTTAGTTTTATACACTTGAATTGTATTTCAATAGCTTAGCATAGAACATTAATTGCTATTAAATTTTATAAATTATTTTAAAAGAAAAATAACGAATTTTTCTGAGAAAATTTACGTATGAACTTTACTTAAAATTATGTGATAGCATTAAATTACTTTTGAATATTTAATTTATATTATTTGCATTTGTTTATTATTATTATTATTATTATTTTAATTAATATGAATTTGAATTTTTGTGAATTAGGTAAAGGACGCCTTTTAAATACATTTTAAATAAATAATTTTATTCTGTTATCATTATTATTATTATTATTATTATTATTATTATTATTATTATTAGTTTGTGTGTGTGTGTGTTTTTTTTTTTTTTTTTTTTTTTTTTTTCATACACCTTATCAAAACATTAAAATGAATAAGTTAATTTACATATACATATATACAGAAATTGAAAGATAGAGAGAAGTAGATAGGTTTAATCAATTTGTTCAAAATTAAATTCAGGAAAATAAATTCAACGTCTTGTGCGTCAAAGGAAATAATGGAATAGCAGATGGCTGCTTCGGCAGTATTTACCGTATCGTTATCCGTGCAATAGTCACCATTCATGATTCATGCATTGATGACGGTAACACCGAAACATTGTCTGTTATTCTATTATTCCCTTTGGCTTTACCGATATTTAATTTAGTGATCATTTTTATATATATAAAAAAAAAAAGTAGTGGTACAGAGTGAGTCAATTTATTCTTAGCTTTTCTTTACCTGTATATCCATAACATAGTAGAGGGTTTGTTGTATATATAATCAGTTAGCATAATTATGTACTTATTTTAACTAAGGCAGAACAGTATAAGTAATGGTAAAATTAAGATTATGTCTATAACATTTTTAAAAATAGTAATGAATTTAAATTTAATTAAAATATATTATTTTTCTATGACTATATTCATATGAGGTCTTCGTGTTGTACATTAACTTTGGCCTTATCATTATCTTCTTAAATTAAATAGTTTCATTATTACATTTATTTATTTAATTATTTAATATTCTTTATAAATCCCGATTCTTGAAAACTAAATGTATTGAATATCAAGAAACCTCATATTAATACACTTTGAATAATATTGACTTTAAATATTTTAATGAATTTAATGGGTAAAAATAAAATAAAATAAAATAAAATAAACACATTTTCAAAAATTATATTTCTGTATCATGCATTTGAATGTATTAAATAGGCATAAAGACATCATATAATTATTTAAATATCTTCACTTTTGACTCTATTGTGCCTATTAATTATTGATAAATTTGCATACATTATTAAAAATGAAAATGATAATACTTTTAAGAAACAATTTGTTTATAAATATAGTTGAAATAGTGGGTTATACATTTTTTATTAAAAGCACACAATCAACTGATTTGAAGAAAATCATATTTATTGAAATTTTATTTTTCCGACTGAGTGAAAAAAATGCCTGGACCGGGAGTCGAACCCCGAATCTTTGATTTACAAGGTCCAGGCTCTACCAATTGAGCTATCCAGGCCGACAACCGGTCAGCATTACTCACTCAGACAACCTTTAGGCAGAATTATTTTCACTCAGTCGGAAAAATAAAATTTCAACAAATATGATTTTCTTCCACTCAGTTGATTGTGTGATTTTAATAAAAATTGTATTTCTTTCACCCATTGGTTAATGGTGTTTTTCATTTCCTGCGGCTTATTTCTGTTGAGATGTTTCTGCCTAAAGGTTGTCTGAGTGAGTAATGCTGACCGGGGTGTCGGCCTGGATAGCTCAATTGGTAGAGCCTTAACCTTGTAAGTCAAAGATCCGAGGTCCAGGCATTATTTTCACTCAGTCGGAAAAATAAAATTTCACTAGTGGGATTATAGTTTAATTGAACTTAAATAATTAATATACGATATGATTATATCCATAAATTTTAATTTTATTATTTTGTTTTTACTTCATTCATTTATTTTTCTATTTATTTTACAGATATTAGACGAGTTATTTATTCTTCAATAATAAAATAAATACTTTTTATTTATTTATTTATTTATTTAAATAGAACTCTGATTTAAACCGTAACTTTCTCCAATTTTATGTACACATTTACGCCTACTATGGGATTCAAAAAATAATAATAAGAGAATATAAATAGCATTTTGAATTAGCTAGCTTATCATTATGTGATAAATATAAGCATTTTTTTAACTGTAGTTAAAACAATATAATTAATACAATGCGCCTTATACACACACTTTCCGTACGCCAAAGTTCAGTATCAGACACCGGTGACTGACGTGGCACATATCGTGTTAAAGAAATTTCTTTAGGATAATTGAATTTGGAATACCAATCCTTTAACAAAAATAATTATTATTATTTTCTTGAATTAAATAACTTCATTCTTATATTAAATGGCAAGTAAAGCTGTTTGGCAAGTAAAGTAAATAATT